>BHDV01011955.1:305526-364233 GCA_005406045.1 Adoxophyes honmai
GGAGGGTATAGGGATACCCTGAGGCTTGTTACATAAAAAATGCGATGTGCCCTTTTGATCGGCCTGTAGGCCCCCCGGCGTCTCTAGCTCTGCGAAACTCTGCTATTAAGAAGTTTCCTACTAAAATCCATTTTTGGTAGCATCGTTTGTCGAACGACTTATGTCTAAATATAGCTTTTAATACGCACTTTCCGTTTGATCCTTCCCTGGAGTCGATAGCCTTATTTACTGAGTTATAAAAGTATTGTATTTTTACTTAATCTATGTGGAGTTAAGTATGTCAGGATCTATTGGATCAAATTAGTTTCTGTCTAGTTACCCTTTTGGGAAAGAGGTGTAACGGTATGCAGATACATGTATTCTGTACAAAAATGGAGCATTAACAAAACTTAAAGCTTCTTATTCTAGGTCTAAAAAAATACCCTTTGATATTTATTTTGCTTTGTTATCTTTAGCAGTTTTTAACTAGCTAAAAGCATTTGTCTTAAAATAGATTTAAAGTAGCCCATTCAGGAAAATGTTCTAGTTCTAGACATCTGTGTCACACTTATTAATTTTTAAGTACCTAGTAGCGGTAAGTTTGCACACCACTTTTTTCATGGGAAAATCCCCACTACCTTAAAGCTTGTCACGTTAGATGCCGGGGAGTGTAACCTTTCGTTTGCTTTCGGGGCTCCTGACAAACTTTAACCTAGAATTCTGTATGCGCGTCGTTTCTTCATTCATTACCGGAACACGATGATATTATGTGGTGTCATATAATGCTCGTATGCAACGCAAAGTGAATTCCGTTGTAGCTTCTATCAAATGTCTAAATTATGATCCATAATGATGGATCGTCTGACGCATATCTTTGATAAAAGTACCCACACGCGTTAATGTGCTTTGCATTAGTATTTAATACGTAACGTTGACGTCAAATATTATTTACGTTGCAATAAGCAAATAACAACTAATACGCGGTGTCAGATACAGTCAATTTGTACAGGGTGTCCGGTGAGTAGCATGACAAACGTAAGGTGGGTTAGTGAGCTACTAAAATACCAAATACATATTGATAAATTAATTGATTGTTATGGTGAATTGTACTTGTGTGCGTATACGCACACTATGATCATGCAACAGAACGACCAAGGCACCAGTATTACTACCGTATGTCTCAATACTCAAATATTCATCGATATCTACACCATTACCTACTTCTCAGTGGCCACGAGGATTGAACCCACGCGTGCAAAGCACATTCGCTGTTTTCCATCGCTACCTAAATGAATGCATTAACCCTTAACTTGGCAGTTTATCTAATAAGATACATTGTGTTAATGTTCTTTTTTTATAATTAAATTTTTTGAATTAATTTTCTAGTTCACGACTCTTTTTAATTCTTGCCAAGTTTAGGGTTAAAAAGTTACTGTTCTTTCTGAAGGAGCCTACCAACTTACCTTAAAGATTGTCAATGTCGTACTACTTACTGAATACCATGTAATTAAACACCTCGTAAACTCTTCTTTAGGCTAACTGCGCACCACGATTTTTTGTTGTGCGATAGTTTTGTCGCAGAAATGCAACGTCCCTTACGTGTCAATGCGCGCTCATATGATGACAAAATCATCATGAACAGCGCTATTTTAAAATCCTGTCGCAAAAAATTTATCGTGATGCGCGCTTAGCTTTACAGAATGTGGTTTGAAATGAAACTGAATTTTATTTATTTAATAACTTAAAGTAAACCCTTCATTAGTGTCAATGTTTATCATACTAGGCTACTGATGCTACGACGCGTCTGAAACGTCGAGAAAGTAAGTTACTTTTGTTTAATCTTGAAAGTTTAAATCAGCATTTTAACAAACGCTATAGATAAATTTTATACTTCAAGCCAAGCACTCTCTACAAGAGTAGAGCCCCTACTTAAAAATAAGTATAAAATATACAACAAGGTAATCCCTAAACTGGAATCAATAGAGAGGCCTCGAGGCCAGTACAAGTTTCATGCTTGACCCGAATCCGTGCTTTGTCTGTTTCGGCCGAAATAAAAGAGTTTCTTGAAAAAGGGCGCGGAAAAGCGTAAGTAGGTAAATTAGATTTTTTTTGCCGAATAAAGAGTGTCAGCTGGGCTTTCAAAATGTCTCACCGTTACATGTCCTCTTGAAAGGTTTTGAGAGCGGAAAGCCAAAATAAAGACTTATATTGTCGACGTAAAAATAAGCGTCTGCACTTCGTGAATATTACTTTTTCGGGCTCAAAAATTAAGTTTGTTCTCTGTTTCTCTAGATATGTCTCATAAGATATGTGAAGATGTTTTATGTGAAGATATGTGTCTTAAACGTATGTACGTAAGCACGTCTTTGTAGTTTATCATCTTGTTTGTATTTTTTTGCTCTCCGAGTTTTTAGTGCAATAAAGTGTTTACCTACTTAGGTACTTACTTTTTTATCGCATTTAGTGAGGTTAACCAAATGAGAATCAAGTTTAATTTTGGTATAAGTTACTTTTTACTCGCAAGTGAGCAATTCTTCATATGAAAGCAGTGGACAAATGTGATTTCCGTTTTGTATAATTGACCCTTAAACGTGATATTGGAATAATCGAGGAATAGGAAGGAATTAGCAAATGAGGAATCACCAAGTGATCCCAATCATCTATGATAACAATAATCAAATAGCGAAAGTACTAAGATATGCCATACCTACGCATATTAGAGATTAGTGTAAACCTATTGGAATATAAATTAACGTGTGATACACTTACTTGACTCAACAAAACGTGATCAAACTCGTCCAGCAAAGTCTCGATGTCATTGTCTTTTTAATCCACGAGTGTCCATACGGGCACGTGCGGTAACTTAAAAAACTACTGTAAAACCAGACTACAAAAGAAATAACGATCTTTGAAGCTTTAGTTGGGTTTAGTTTCAAGCCCTCAGCTTAAGGCAGGCTTTGACAGCGTTGCGATCAAATTTGAAGCTTCTTCCGTCATGCGTAGGTTGATATTGAACCACGTATCATGATTTGATTAGACGACATTGGCAAAGGGCGTATATAATAGATATTTAGACATCACTATGTATTTAGCTTTATGAATTACTGAAACGTGATCTGACCTGAGTAATGCATGCTCACCTCAGGCTAAGCCTTTAGAAATATACTGTTCGTGACGCCTTTTGTCTAGATAATGCCGTGATCTCTGACTTTTACGATGTAATCTTATACTAATGCCTTCTTAATGAATAATGGAGACACCAAGATCCTATTTGATGCCGTGGATACCCATTTCAGAAGGATTCTGGGAACAACAAGTGAAGTAATTATGCGTAGGTACCTCTGGTTTTTTTGCGAGTAAGATGTCGTGAATAGCGACTAAGGAGTGAGGATGAAGTATGCTTTAGGCGACAGGCTAGTAACCTGTCACTACCACACCTCTTTCATCTAACTTTAAACCTAGAATGGCTAGAAAACGTGACATAATTATAGTTTCGGCTTGTTAACGTTTTG
The DNA here is from genome assembly GCA_005406045.1 of Adoxophyes honmai. Taxonomy (NCBI): domain Eukaryota; kingdom Metazoa; phylum Arthropoda; class Insecta; order Lepidoptera; family Tortricidae; genus Adoxophyes; species Adoxophyes honmai. The sequence goes on from BHDV01011955.1 coordinate 309,018, forward strand.
TGAGCTCTGTCTTCACCATTTGGGATACCCGCGTGATTTTTGTGCGTGTACCTACGTGTTCTATTTAGATTCTTGTGGTAAATGGGTCGATCAACTTTTTCTTGTCCCGAACAAAGATTTTTTCTAAAAAAAAAACTTTGAATATCTTATACTTTTACGCTTTTACTGGGTAGAGTTTTTATTAAAGTTTGGTTTTTCAATACGAGACGCGAACTTTTATTGGTATTTTAATGCTTTTTGTAGTTCTAAAGCAAGGTATGGCTTGATTTATGTCCCCTGGGTAACTTTGCATAAATCAAATAAAACTGCATAAAATCAAAAAAATAAATAATGTATTAGATAAATAAACAAAAACTTTGAACTCCTACAATGTTAAACAAAGTAAAATCCTTTCCATTTTTTGACAATGATGACTCCTCTCTCTGTCTCCTGAGTCACTGATGACAAAAACTAGTTTTCTTTTTTTAATATTTTCTATATTACTCACAAAAACTAAGTATTTCCGGAAATTATGTTAACTTAATCAAACGACAATTGTAAATTAAAAGAATAATTGTAACTTTATCTCTTCTTTAAGGAGTTATAGCAAATAATAAACATATTTTTTTGGGGGACATCATGGTTTTCCCAGAGACAAAATCGGTGACTCAAGAGACAATTTTTGCTTCATCGCGTGATTTTTTGTTTTTGATCTTGTTTGTAATACTCTAATGATGTTTAATGGAACAAACAAAGACAGTTTCTTGAAAAAATTTAAACAACAAGAGAGATGTTCAGTCAGGCTAGTGTAGAAAACATCAAAAGCGAAACAATAAAATTTTGCCGTATATCGCCAAATATATCTAAGCAAAGTATTATAGCAACAATTGAATACGTCCCAAAATAGTACAAAATGCATTGCATCATATTTAAGTGCTGTAATCGGAAATTAACTAATAAATGTCTCTGGAGTCACCATTTTTGTCTCTTGAGTCACCGGAAAAGTGACTCTGGGGACCAGTCAGCTAAGAGACAATCAAGGAATAAACGTAAATTTTCGGAACGTTTGCAAAAATACCTAACTTAAATATGTTGCTATAGAATATTAGACCCAAAAGCCATACTTGAATATCAAAAAGAATTAAAATCCGCAAAACACATACAAAATATCGTAGTTAGCTAGCGGACAGACAATAAAAACACCCATCCCCTCTTCGCGGTCCGGATGAAATGGCCGAGAATACTGAAGACTAACGTGCTGGCGGCCCATGGCATGTGGTTTCCAGATCGGTTTCCTATTGCCTAAGCGCATAAAGCGCCTTAAGCTTGACGACTTTTTGTAGTTTTTGTACGGTGAGTTAGGGGACTTGAATACGTTCAATGTTTTAGGAACACGTGAAAACATTTTTTTGTAGAGAAATCTATTAAAGCTAGCCAAAATTATACCAGACTATTCAATTATGTCTTAAAATTAAAGTGTGTAGAATGGTTTTTTGTTTTGCTATGTAAAAAAGCATCATCAACTAACGTTGGGGACATACTTTTTTTGTATGGGAAGTCAAAGTAGTCCCCTGGGAAACCAAAAAAAAACAACAAATTTATAACCATTTCTTGTTTTATATGATGTTACTAGTTTAATTATTCACTTAGTTAGTTGTACCGTCCGCTTTAATTAATTGGTTTGGGATAATTTAATCGTTATGATTTTTTCTTTCTGCGGGACACCATTTGACAAAGAATAGTTGATCGACCCAAATAACAATTATGTTGATTTTATGAGGCAAACGTCAAGCAACGAACGAATCACGCGGTAAACGCGACCCATCATCATCATGCGAACCAATCGCAACCAAAACGGCTTCTGCGACCTGTCAATTTTTGCCATGTTTAATGCCGAGCACTGCACAATACGCTTAGTATTCTTCAAAATCAATGCACTTGACTTTAAATGGGACTGATCTCATAATGAACTGTGTAGAGTTAAAATCAGTGAACGATTCTGAAGTTATCTTAGTTGACATATGGGGTTCATTGAACAGGGTTTTGACGTTATAACAGGGATGTATGTCAACACTGAATATTAATATCCTACTGATTCAACACTTGACTGACTCACGAGCCGTGAGTATGTGGGTCGAGTTTGTATCTTATGTAGAATGTGATGTGGCGTTTGATTCCTTATATTTTCAATAATAACTTTCATTCAATCACGCCATTTTTAGAATTATTTTCATATGTTACTTTAAATGCGTTACCTACCACTCATTCACTAAGGGTTCCATTATATTATCTGCACAACATCAAACAAACTTTGAAGGAAAGGAACAACTTAACTTTTTCCCCTATACAACTACTACAAACGACAAGGAAACAAACTGCAAACATAATGTTAATATTATTTTTGTGGTACTTACACCTAGGTCCCTACTAATTTAAGTACAGGTAATCTAAAATTAATATTTTTTAATAGAGAACAAAATTTATGCAAATAAACTGCTGTAACAATTTTTGCAATAGTATCTAATTAGTACCTTGTCTAGTTTCTTCTGCGTCTTTAGGTATCTACCTAAAGTATACGTCTGTTAAAGATTTTATAATTTCATAAAAAATCTACAATCAGCGTTCTTTAGGATTATTGCCTTATCTTCTAGTACATCTTATATGAACACAATTATGTATTTTGCATTAAATGATACCTATATAACAATACAACAAAAACAAAGTACAATCACACATGTTGATAAGACGTAGACCACAAGAAATTAAGTCCGTAATCTAAAGAACGCAAAAGTAAGTAGCAAAAGGCAACAGCGGCACGGAAGTTCAACTTCAGAGAAATCTCAAATTGTCTCAGACTGGAGATTGATAAATTTTGCGTTTATGTGGCTTAAAGTCATATTTCTCCGTAATCCAGCCATAATGAAGGATTCGGGTTACTGATGGATGGGATTCCGCCCGCGGCGTGTGCCAAAGTACGACAAACAGGAGGTGGCGTGAGAGACTGAAAAGATCGATTAAGTGTTTTTGGTAAATGAATGGTAGCCCCCGTGTGGTGCAGGATTCGAATAGCACCTCCCCCTTTCTTCCCGTGGGTGTCGTAAGAGTCGACTCAGGGAAAGGGTTAGTGTATCGTGGACGATGGGCTAACAACCTGTCACTGCAATATCACATTTAACACATTCACGACCAAGCCTAAAATCAAAACATCTGCGCTGAACCGAGTAGTCTATAGCTAGTACAAAATGAACCCGGCTACCGGTTTCTCGGTATCTCGTGAATGTTTTGAAAAACCCGGGGGCCGGGTCCTTGGTTCTGAATGTGTTAACCATTTGATTGCCCTGGAATTGCTAAACGTGGCACTGGATTTTTGAATTCATGTGGCCTGCCTACCCCTCTTGGGAATACAGGCGTGAGAATATGTATGTGATATGATGGTAGAAAAGTGGTCGAGTGGAGACCACAGACCAGCAAGCGCGGCGTACGACGTCCACCTACAAGATGGGCAGAAGATCTAAAAAAGGTCGCCGGAAAACGCTGGGTACAGGTAGCCAGCCCCGGATCTACGATTTTTTCGAACCGGGGCAAGAACTTGATATAGCACCCCCTCTTGTGAGCGTTTGATTAACACTAATATATAATAGGTGGCATTTTGGCGCCCCCTGAAACTGCCGCCCGGGGCAGGTGCCCCGGTTGCCCCCCCCTAGATCCGGGGCTGCAGGTAGCTTCTAACAGGTACTTATGGTAGTCTAAAGAGGAGGCCTATGTTCAGCAGTGGACGTCTTAATGACTGAAATGATGATGACCTAGCTAATTCAGCCTTTGCTTCACACATACATACGTCACGCCTGTATTCCCAAATGACGTAAACAGAGCACACGAAACGCTACATAATCAACTGACTGTTTCACGTTTCGTTGCCACTTTTAGTACTTTTTTTACATACATACATACCTACATACAATCTCGCCTGTATTCCCAAACGGGGTAGGCAGAGCACACGAAACCTTACATAGGCAAGCTATGCTCATTTCACGTTCCGTGGCCACTCATTTAGGTTTAATAAACAGATGGAAGAGGTATAATAGTGACAGGTTGCTAGCCTGTCGCCTAAAAACATACCTAAACCTATTTCCTTAGTCGCTTCTTACGACATCCACGGATGAAATGGAGAGGTGTTATTCTATCCCGACATCACACAGTACTTTTTTTAGGACTTACAAATTCAGAAATACATGTTATACTCTCACTGTCCCAGTGACACTGTGGTCAGTGGTCAGTGGGAGGATAAGTGCGCGCATCGATTTTTCCAGGTAAAAGCGATGCGAAAAGTTTAAGTAAATTAAGTACCCCCACCCCATAAAATCTGGCCATGTTTATTGCCGACCACTATACCAGTATCTGCTCGGAAACGGTGTCATTTAAAATTAATTTTACTTTTAACATTTAAAATCTCGCCAATGCTAACTAGTATCATTACACTGTAAGTTAACGTGTCTATTAAATTTAACGTTGATAAGAGTATTTAAGAAGCAACAGATTATGTAACCTTGAGTGAATTGACACTTACATTCCCATTAAGTACACTCACGAGCAATGAAAACGGGTTGGGTTTCTTGGACAGTTACGCGGAATCTGACCCGTTTTATGGCTCTTTTAGTGTAATCACGTTATGGTACTAGAATGGCTTTAGGGTAGAGGTAGTGCGAAAGTTGAGTGGTGTTTCTGATGGTTGTAAAAAAATGCGTTAGCGCCATAATAATCAAATTCTATACAGGTAACTTATTAATTTGTGACACATAAAATTAATGTGTGCTCATTGTCTCACTTTAGCCTCCTGACGACCAGCGTCAAATTATGTGCAGTTCAAAATTGACTCGTAATGTCAGTAGACAAAGTTACAAATGACTTTTATTTTATGTACTATTTATAGCACGCCAGTCGTCACGAGGTTATAGCAGCGTTTTTCAACACTTTTCACGATGCGGACCCTTTGAAGTTAAAAATTCGCGACCTCCTCACTTAGTATTTCGATTCATGATGGCTAAGTGTGTAATTCAAACATAATTAGTTCATTTTAGATATAGTTTCTTTATAAATCTTTTAATTAGAAATCTTTCGCGACCTCTTGCAGTTCTACGACCCCCCAGGAGTTCGCAAACCACACATTGAAAAAACCTTCCTTTAGAAAATAACACCACTAGTGTATTTTACCCTACTTTGCTTACACTATAAAAAGACCATTAGAAAAACCTTAAGTGAAAAAAGTACATTTTACACGCAGAGACATAATTCGGGTTATGAAGCCTAGATATCTTATCTCTGTTGCACATTTCGCTAAGTAATTGACAACTTCTAGGCTATAAATACGTGTGCAAAGGTCTTTCATTAATATTCATGGACTAAAGGTTAGTTGCGAGCGTTCAGTGCAAATTGCTATTACGGGCACCGCACTTGCTAGAACGGTTGCGTAAAGTTTTCTAACTTGAAAGTTATTGAAGTTTTTTTTAAAGATACGCTGTTGATGACTGGAGTACATTAGAGTTTGAGGACGATTATAATCGTACGTAGATTCACTTTAATGCCCCGTGTGGTGCCGGATTAGAATAGCACCTCCCCATTTCTTCCCGAGGGTGTCGTAAGAGGTCGACTTTGGGAAAGGATTAGTGCAGTGTATTTTGATGGGTTAGTAACCAGTCACTGCAATATCACTTTTAACCATCTAGTTACCCTGAAATTGCTAAACGTGGCACTGTATTTTTGAATTCATGTGCTCTGCCTGCCCCTCTTGGGAATACAGGCGTGAGAATATGTATGTACCTATGTGTGTATGTATTCAATTTAATTGCCGCCCTAATTTAAAACGACACACTTTTTCTAAATTTCGAGAATCGAGCAACTTACGTTTTTAATTTCAATTATATGCGTCGATTGATCAATTAAATGCAGGTTTTAACATTAAAAAATATTAATTTAAAGAAATCTCTGCAATGTTCGCAGTTTTTCATTATTATTTTATTAACAGTGTTATTTATCCAGCAAGTACTATTTAAACATACATACGTCGTTTTGAGTTAGGGTAAAGTAAAACAGTAAAATATTTTAATAATCTTTCTTACGATCTAGATAAGATGACACCAAATAAGACAGGAAAATACTGACGAAAAATAATTTACTTCTTGGAAGCGGAATGTAATTAATTATGCGATTAATTTGAAAGTATCAACAATAATGCGCACTGAAATTATGTCTCTAATAATAAAGAAGTTAGACACAATCAATATGAGGGAATCCCTTGAGTAGAAACTCTTGTGAAAAAAGATAAATACTCGCTTAAAGATGTACTAAATTATTCTAGTACTTACCTGTTTTTTCTACTACTGATTTTTCTAGGTAAAAAAAAAATCGATTTCAATCAGACAATCAGCTGTTGCTGATAAGCATACATGAATTAAATTATAAAGATAAATCCGTCATAGGTTAAAACCAGACTATAAACAAGATTATAGGAAACGAAAGTTTCCCCTCTCTTGTCTCTGTCTTGTGTTTTCCTTCAGCGGCTTAATACGTTAAGGTTCTATCGGACTTTTAACTACACTTTTTTTGTTTAAAAGTGTTAACATTAGCTCTTGATAAGTACCAGAAATAGTATCGGGAAGAAAACGACGGCCGTCAACAAGGCCATTAAGACGAGGAGCATGACCACGTTTTTCTGTTTCAGCAAGACTTTCTCCTTGGTCTTTGAATGCAGAGGGCTGAACATTATTTTTAGAGATTGTTAGGCCGTTAGGTTTAAGTCGGAATTTGATATTGTTATTTAAGCGAAATGACCACAGGAGATAAGTTTGACGGGAGGTAAGTTAAAACGATGACTTTTGACGTTTCAAAGCCACATAATTTTTTTAAGTTTCAAGTCAAGAGGTAAAAAGTGATAGCCTATCGCCTAAAACATACGTAAACCTTTCTTAGTAGCTTATTACGACATGGAAGAAATTGAGAGGTGTTTTTGTAAACCCAACACCACAGGACATTTTTTTTTTGAGTAGACAAAAGAATTCGTACTTTATTTAAAAATGATTATTTATTTTTTATTAACTCGTGATAGGGCTGATTAAAACTATTGTTGATTCTGTCCTTGGGCTACAAATTTATTATATTTGTACTCGTACATTTTGCGCCCAAACAAACGCTGAATCCAATGTTATCACGATATGTGGGATAATCAGTTCAATAACAGTAGCCATGATAAGATAAATCAATATAAGTTTTAGTCGGCCGTTCATTGTTACCAGCGTCGTATGATGTTCAACACGTGGACATAGGGAACCAACAAGTAAATTATAGGTATCTAATTCTTACTATTTAAACATATTATTTCCTGTCGGGATAGAATATTATGTCTCCATTTTTTCCGTGCATGTCGTAAAGTAAGGTAGTCGCCTCTTACGACATCCACGGAAGAAATGGAGAGGATTTATTCCCTGGCACTACACGGGATATGATGAAAATAAAAAAAAGGAAAGGAAACTTTGCCGCGTGGTCACACCGCGCTGCGGACGTGCTACTATAAATAATAATAATATGTAAAATTAGCACAAGGCTGAGAGTTATCACCTCACAATGTGGCCATGCGCTTGCGCCGCGTCGGTTAATGTTCGGATCACGCGTAGCTCCGCTACCGCGGTTTGTGCCGCGCTGGGAACATCTGTTTCTTTTGCATGCGTATATTCAGACACGAGCATGTATGAAGAGATTAATGAAGGTGGATGAAGCAAAAGAGGTATCTAACGATAGGCTAGTAGAACAAAGTGATCTCTGCCTTTCCCTGTGTAAAAGATATGAAGAAAAGAAGCGTTATTGTCTATTTTGTCGTATTTTCATTTTGCCAGTTTGCAGCAGGATATAATGTGGATTATTATCAGCCGACAGACGTCCACTGCTGGACATAGGCCTCCCCCAGGGATCTCCGCAATGACCGGTCCTGCGCTGCCCACATCCAGCGGCTTCCCGCGACTTGCACCAAGTCATCAGTCCACCTTGCGGGGGGCCTACCCACGCTGCACCTGCCGGTACGTGGACGCCACTCTAGAACCTTTCCGCCCCAACGGCTGTCAGTTCTACGAGCTATTTGCCCTGCCCACTGCCACTTAAGTTTGGCGATTCTTCGAGCGATATCGGTGACTTTGGTTCTTCTGCGGATCTCTTCATTCCTGATTCGATCTCGCAGAGAAACGCCAAGCATCGTTCTCTCCATCGCCCTTTCCGTGACTTTGAGCTTTCTGATTAGGCCCATAGTAAGCGTCCACGTCTCTGTTCCGTATGTCATCACTGGCAACACACATTGGTCAAAGACCTTCGTTTTAAGACACTGCGGTATTTGCGACGAAAAGATGTTGCGTAAGTATAATGTGGATATTGCGGGATTATTTCAGGTAGTCCGTTAGGTAGGTTACAAAAAATATATACCCACTGAAGAAGATCGTCATGACGTCAAGCTATGACAAAAACTGTAGCACGATTTGACTTTAGTACCATTGCGAGTTTCCAGTGGCTAATATTCGCTAGCGTAAACAATCTGTATGGTGAATTTTAGTTCCACAAACGCCCGTTAGCGATTCTGTTAAAATTCTCCATAAAATAGTTCAATTGTTTCATATTTTAAGGGAAACGCGGGTTGCCCCTGTTTGTAAAGCGCTTGGAGACAGTACTTTGGTAAAAACCTTATTTACTCTTTAATAAGTTCGGACAAACACAGCGTTAATTATATTTCTTCTTAATTGCGACTTTGTGATATTTGTGAACAAGGACCTTTCGCTGGCGGGCATCTGCGATGTTGTTTGTTCGTTTTCCTTAAAAGTAATGTGAGAAATATCAACGATTTTCAATGAGAAATGCATTTTTAACAGTATTTTTTCCTCTATCTACAACATACATACACACAGACACGCCTTTATTCCCAAACAGGGTAGGCAGAGCAGATTAAACGCTACATAGACAAAACGATGACTAAGTATTTCACGTTTTTGTGGCCACTTCTAGCAATTATATTCTATCTACAACGTATGACAAAAAACTAGTAAAGTAGAAAGGCGATTAAATGGAGTCAATTTACAATATTTGTAAATTTTGCCATTATTTCCTCTTATTGCGTTTTCAAACCTTTTGAATTAATAATTGAAAATCCGTCAAATAATACACTACTTAAGTTAAATAATCTGTTAATCCATGATAACTCCAGTTCTATTAAGTGACAGCTAACTAGAAATTACAATATTTTTCGCTTTAATAATTTATTACTTTTTAACTCTGCTTTTTGTAACACGTTGCATGGTTGAGTCAGAGACGTACAGTCAGACAATTTGATAACTCACTTTGCACTTTTTACAACAAATGTCACTGTGACAAACCATACTATCTACTAATCAAAGCAATATGAAACTCATTATGAAAAAGTTCAAAGTGGCACAGGTATCGATTTCCTTGACTGTATGTACGAGCATTATTATAGGTAGGTATTTATACTTTAATTTTTGAACTCGACAAGATACACCGTGCAAAGAGTAGTCATAATCTAAAGAGCTATAAATTAAATATAACCTTGAATTATGATTAGAAACACTTACGGGTGAGCTTATGAAAAGATAAAATTTGAAAGACTATATTTATACTGTAGTTCGATGACCTTAACCTCTATACGGGTCACTGCCACAAAATGACCTTGACAGTGATGTTTAAATAATAAAACTAAAGCATATATATGTACACTAGCGCGAGTGATTTTCGTTCAATATTGAGCTGAAAAATGGAAGGCCAAATGAAAGTTTAGTCGATTCCTACAAAATGCAAATACAGTTGCTGAGGTGGTTTAGTAGATATAGGTAGGTATTTCAAAAGATGATACAGGCAACATACCTACATAAGAAATCCCAAGGATTGTACTAAACTAATATTGTATGTATGTATGTACAATCATCGTCATGTATCGTCGTGTACTCTGCCTAACACGTTTGCGTATACAGGCGTGATATATGTAAGAGATTCTTAATTAGTACCTGATCAGCTTATTTAATAAGTACTTAATATTTTCGTTATCCAAACTTTCTCCAATAATTCTCCAGTTGTATAGATATTTAATGGGCAAACTTTGGCAGCCGTTGCCTGGCAACGGCGGCGCCTCTAGACGCAAATAGAAAGACAGGCGTACATACCAAATGAATTAAATAAACAAAGCTTGAGGTAGTGACTCCGCAGACTGTTTTCTAAATGGGTCATGGCCGACGCGGGACCTTGGCAGTGATAGAGCAAAATAAATACAAGACGCAGCTTCAAAATTAAACTTTGATCGTCGTCTTTGTCGAAAATTATTTAGGTAGATATGTCCCGGGTGGTTTGGGGCTCAGAAACCATGACTATTTCTATTTCGCAGTTTGTAGCCACTTTCAGTATAATTTTATATTGAAAAATTGGTGATGTACATGGTGCTCGTGAGCATTGCGAGAGATTTCAACCACGAATTCCAGAGGCTATAAGAAGTAATAAATGTTATATGAACTTAGGTCGAAACACGATTTTTTTTACTATTATTAAGGCACGTTTATACGACATTAGCAATTATTATGTATGAAAATTATAAAAATATCGTGTTTCGACCTAAGTTCATATAACATTTATTACTTCTTATAGCCTCTGGAATTCGTGGTTGAAATCTCTCGCAATGCTCACGAGCACCATGTATAATGGTGACAGGTTGCTAGCCTGTCACCTAAAGCTTACCTTAACTTAGTCGCCTCTAACATCATCCGTGGAAGAAATGGAAACATGTTATTTTATACACGACATCATATTTTGAATTTTGTCTGTATCTAAGATATTTATTTTGTTTGTTTCATTCACTACGTACAAGACTAGGTATGTAATCTTTGACAAACGTTACATGTGCAAATCATTCCGAAAAATACGATTGCATTAAAATGAAATTCCCATTAGGTACGTTTTGATAAAACATCGTACGTGTTGTGACGTCACGTACTGACTAGATGATAGGATTTATTTGAACGTGTATCACGATGTGGTGATATGAACGGTGATGCAGATACCGCGGTGATACAATCCGGTAGGCGCGTCATTAAGGATTACCGAATTATGCGCTTGCCAACGAACAAAATGTTATAATCGCTTCTGACTCGAACTGAATCGAATAAAAGCGTAATGACTTCATTTGTTTGGCGGATTTAATTGGTTTTTGTTGGTCACAAAATTAAATTACTGCCTGGAATAGTGGAAATTGCATTTGAAGAGGAAAGAACAAAAATAAACTGGAAAAACACGTACCGTTTACATTAATCTTCAAAAAGGAAAAAATTCTCAATTCTGTTTTGTTTTTATGTTTGGTACTTCTGGAGTGGGTAGGAAATTTTGCATGGAATGTTTTATAAAACCAGCTATCACCATCGAAATTTATATCAGTAGGTACTCAGTGATGAATAAAAACAATCTAATTAAACTAACGAGAGTTATCATAGCGGTTTAAACGGGAAATATTGCGAGCCTTTTTGCCACGGGGCCTTTTTAGGGTTCCGTAGCCAAATGGCAAAAAAACGGAACCCTTATAGATTCGTCATGTCTGTCCGTCTGTCCGTCTGTCCGTCCGTCCGTATGACACAGCCACTTTTTTCCGAAACTATGAGAACTATACTAATAAAACTTGGTGAGTAGATGGGTTCTGTGAACCGCATTAAGATTGTGACACAAAATTAAAAAAAAGCAATATTTTTTTAGGGTTCCCCATACATGGAACTGAAACTCAAAAATTTTTTTTTCATCAAACCCATACGTGTGGGGTGTCTATGGATAGCTCTTTGAAAATGATATAGAGGTTTCTAACATCATACTTTTCTAAAGTGAATAGTTTGCGCGACAGACGCTTCCAAAGTTGAAAAAGTTGTGTCCCCCCTCTAACTTCTAAAATAAAAGAGTGATAAATCTAAAAAAAATATATGATGTAATGTACATTATAAAAACTATCAACGAAAATTGGTTTGAACAAAATCTACCAAGTAGTTTTTTTTTATTAAATAAAGTTAAAATGTATCATTAGTTCGAAAATCTGTCACTAGATGGCGTTGTAATCAGTTTGTACGGAACCCTCAGTGCGGGAGTCCGACTCGCACTTGGCCGGTTTTTTAGATTTTATTTAGTTTAGAATAAATGGAGTCAGTTTTCATAATGAGTAACGATCAGTATTTATAGTCCTATTTAATATTTTATGAAGGTATACTTAACAAAGACGTCATAAATTTCCGTTGAAATTTCAATTTACGCCACAATTTGTCAATTCAAACTTCATGTCTCCAATCAATATTAAAGCAGTACCCGTATTACACGTGTTTTCGGCCTTATCAACCATTTCCACCGACCTCTACAAAATCCAGTCTAACAACTTTTGAAATCACACTTTCGTTGACAAATGAATCACATGACCGCAACTCGTCGTAATTTGTAAGTGGAATTGATTCCCAATAGGGTTGCCAGGTGAGTCGCGAAAAAAAATCCCCAATCGTGTTTCAAATTCCAGATTTTGCTGTAGAACACTGAACGGAATCTGGGAACAAATTCTTGTTACCTTTATTAGACGCGTCAGTAACGACGGAAAAGCAAGTCTTCTTCACGCGATGATCGCGCGTGTTTTGCTTTTGTGGGTTTTCAATTGTCTACTTTTGTAGGCACTTGTGACAGTAGTACCAGCATCAATATCTGATGAAATAAAGCTGCATACATATCTGATACAACTCTATTACTTTAGCTTAATTTCATCAAATTGGTGCTGGTTACTGTACCGACTTTCTTCAAAATACCGGACATTTTTTTTGTCCAGTATGTCCATTTGTTTCTTACCGGACAGGCCTCGAAACTAACGAACATCTGGCAACCCTATTCCCAAAAGGTGTGGCTAGACAGACCAACTCTTGGCCGTATAAGGCCCGCTACAGACCGGTCGGGGGCCAGGTGCAAGTAATAAATCATTCGACATTAGCTGCTGGCCAGTAACAATCAATTTTATTCGCGTAACATGGATTAAGGCTCAGTGTGAGTTCAATATCACGCGTGTACCTATATAATCTAAAATATGGATCTTGGATTAAAAAAAAAATGTGTAAATTTTCGGAATCTGAGACGTACGTCTTTATATTGAGACTAGCTGATGCCCGCAACTCCGTCTGGGTAAAGTATTATCGCAATTCCACGAGAACTATGTATTTTTCTGGGGCAAAAAGTAGCCTATGTGTTAATCCAGGGTGTCAGCTCCCTCCATACCAAATTTAATCAAAATCGGTCTCGCCGTTTGGGCGTGAAGAGTTAACAAACATACACACACACACTCACAAACTGTCGCATTTATAATATTAGTGTAATGAGATTAGCTCGACTTGTTTCGGGGTAATTCGTGACCCATAATTGTGAGCAATATGATAAAGTGGCGGTGGTTTGACGTGTAGAATTCGCCGCTGCCAGAACGCGTTGTTCCCGATGATGGATCACGAATTGGCCTGAAATATGTCGAGCTAGTGTCGATATAAAGACGTGAGTGAGACAAAAACAAATGACACGGGTCGGTAAATTGAATCCTTATGATAGCAAAAACATTTTCGTTGAATCTTGTGTATGAAGTACAGATATACTAAAACAAATATATGTTCTTAACCGTGAGCAATCAGATGGAATAATGATTATATTACGAATAAATGAGACCCCATTTGGGAACATGGGCGTGATTGTACCTATGTATGTATAAATGAGTATGTGTATGAGTTAGCTAAGTTTCACAAGTAAAGGATTTAGATCGGTGGGAAAATACCCGAGATTTCACTCCAGTTTCCTCTATACGAGCAATTATTGTTCTTCAGATTCTACCCACGGGTCTTAGGTTTCCTAATCACCAGGCATCGTCTTTACATTGTTGCCTGTTTGATATTCAATGAGCGTTGATGTCAACGTCATTAAATTAATTAGACTAATTAACCGTTAATACAATCGTGCTCAAGATTAACGATATCTATCAGTCCCTAATCTCAGGGATCCAACGTAGTGATGCGACTACTCTCGGCAATGCCGTTTCAAACGGGATGGTATTTGCCAATTCAATATTTGACGAATCGATTCCATCGCACCGGATGTCGGATGCGGTTATTGGAACCGGAATTGGCTTCTTAATAGGTTCAATTGTTTATCAATCAATTTGATAGTAAATTCAATCCTTGTACAGGTAACCTCAAGTAATTTCAAGCAACCGTAGCTTGTAATTGATTAAAAAGAACAAAATAAAGAAAGGTATTTATTAAAAGAAATTTGACACCGATAAAAGATTACTGTTGAATCCATCCAAGAATAAGAATTAAATAAGTAGACATTTAATGTCACGCATGGAATAATAAGTATCATTCAGTGCCTAGTAATTAACGCAAAAAGGGCCGCACTCAGCATGGTATTGGTATTACAGCAAGCCACAACGCTGATTTTCATTGCGGTCCAGTAAACTACATGAAAAAATAAATGATGTAAACTATATCACATCAAAAGTCAACTTTGTGATGCGGGAACTCTTACCGGTACAGACCAATTTCAGCACAAGAGTAAACAACTAAACATTAAATAATTATAATTCGTACTACATCACTAATGAGTGCGTCGCACGACTGTCGTGACTTCACATTGTTACAGAAGTTAAGTTTGTTATCTACGGCATCAGAAATCGTGAGGGTTCCTTGCTCTTCCAATAAACGATTTGGATCTCCTACTTCGGCATGATAAAAAATACAGTTGCCGTGTGGTGTCTTGTTTAGAATAACACGTCTCTATTTTATCAACGTAAAAGGCGACAAAGAAAGTAGGTTAAAGTTCATTTTAGGCGACAGGCTAGCAACCTGTCGGAATTTACCAGCCGACTTGAAATAGTCGTGGATTCGTCTACGTAGGGTTTCGGGTGCTCCACCCACCCCATTTGGAAATTGTAAAAATACAGGAATATAAAGAGGAGAATAAGCTAGCTGCTAGTTATATTGAAATAGAATTTTAGAATCCTTTGAACAATATGCCGAATCTCTTGTATACTTGAGGAGATAAAACGTACTCTTTACAAACTCATACGAATAGCTCCAAACAAAACGTCAAAAAACATCGTTCACATTAATGATGATTGACAAAACAGTTGTTTGATTTCCGTGACGTGTGCGAAACTGGAAACCATACTGCAAATAAACTGCACGTAGCAAAATTAATCTGATGCAACTCTATTGCGCGCACGAAGTTTGAAACACATTTAAACAATCCTAATTTGAAACTTTAGTGGGTGAAACTTAGTATTGCAGTGTATACAATTAGAAGACTAATTGCCTACATCAGACTTTTGTTTTAGCCTGGCAGTCATATTTATACGAAAAATAATCATGAATTTTACAAAATGTGCAAAAATGCTACTGGTGTCAATAAATAAAATTCCTAAATTAACTATCGTTAGCAATGCGGGTATAGAATGGTGTAGAGCGATTATTCGAGAGTTTTATACAAATTGTCGGCAGATATCGTTTTCTATTATTTCTAAGATTTTCATAATAGGTAATTCAACAAGTTATCTAACTAAATGAGTTATATATTAGTTCGTCCAGTTTCACAAAATAGTGTTCAAGGACAGCCAATAGCAAATATTCAGTGTATTTCTTTAACGATTCTTAAAAAATCCAACGATTTTTAAAAGTCGAAAACCTCCGATGTTTATGTTTCGAGCTTGATCATGAAACTTCATTAAAACGTGTCTGAGGATCCTCCGAATAGTTTACTTTCAAATAAAAATGTGCTCACAAATCGGATCACACATTTCAAAATTGCATTCACAACAACAGATAGCGCACACAGACAAAAATACTCGCACACCCCTTTTTTGTGGGGGTTAAAAACAGACATGCAAGGGAGCCCGTTTGATGCCCGCATAGGTAATATTTTATGGGCGAACCACGATGTGGGAATTTCAGAGAGGTTGATAACAAAGGGTTTTGTGCATAAAACTAGTTTAAATATTTGAGCTGCCAGGTTTCGGTCATATTGCATCGGTTGCCGTGGTTACAGTGATCTTGTGATATCCGGTTAAAACCGATTCATGCATTGTTGGTAAAATAAAATTTACTATGCTCACATACATAAGTGTAAATGTACATCACGCCTGTATTCTCAAATTGGGCGGGTAGAGTACACGAAACGTTAGATGGATAAAACTTAGAAAAATTCATGTTTCATAGACCCCTTTAGCATAATTTTAGCTTTTAAGTTGGTTAAAAGTTGCTAGCCTAAAATACACCTTAGACTTTCTTCATGGCCGAATGAACGAAAGGAAAATATCTAGGAATAAGACACTCTTTACTCGCGTAAATAAATTTTTCACATGAAAAAAGAAGACAAGAGGACAAATTCCAAGGCTCAATTTTATACTTAGGTTAATTCGGCTCTGAGTCGCCTCTCCTAGAAGAAGTGGAGTGGTATTATTGTATATCCGATATCACCCGGACCAAGCTTATATACTTACAAAGAAACCAAAACAATAGCAACTTTTAATAAAATAATTATAATGAACCGGGATTTAATCCTTTAATTAGGTAAAGCGTTCATTTGGAAATTACTCTTTCGTCAATCAAATATTTCGGTCGTTTTCACTAACAATAAGTACTAAGGTTGCATAATCAGCTGGTAATCTAGGCCGCATGTCGAATGCGCTCTGATCGAATCGTATCGAATAATATATGGCTATTAAATACTGGTTTAAACGGCCCAAATCGTGTAAAACTTACTTTTAATGCATTGTTTTGAACGCGTCCTAGCATCCGCGGTCTCGAAAGGACTTAAGGATGCTACAAAGCCTATCAATTTCTTATTTTGTTTGATGTATACTTATCTATTAATTGAATAAATTATTCGAAAACCTCCGTATGGAGTCGGGTTTAGAATAAAACCTCCCTGTTCCGTCCGTATGGTGCCGGGTTAGAATAGCACCTCCCCCTTTCTTCCCGTGGGTGTCGTAAGAGGCGACTCTGGGAAAGGGTCAGTGTTTTGTAGGCGATAGGCTAGCAACCTCAACCTGTCACTACAATATCATGTTTTACCATCTGATTACCCTGAAATTGCTAAACGTGGCACTGGATTTTCGAATTCATGTGCTCTGCTTACCCCTGTTGGGAATACGGGTGTGGCAATGTGTGTGTGTGTGTGTTTGTGTGTGTGTGTGTGTTCCGTCCGTGAATGTCGAGAGAGGCACTAAGGAAATTGGTTTAGGTACCCAATACATGCTCACCAACATACGCTCTAGGCGACAGGCTAAAGTAACTACCAGTGAGGTTACCTTTCTCATGTCAAAATCTAAAATAATGAAAGAGGAGACTATAAAATGTAGAACGGCTTTGACTAGATAAACTTTCGTGTGCTCTGCCCACCCCATTTGGAAATACAGACGTTATGTTTATGCTTATATATTACTTAAAAACCTTTTTAAAGCACAGTAAATTCCCAACCGAAACTAAAATGTACTTTTAAGTACTATTTACTTAACTCTGCCTTCAAAATTAATTCCAGCGAACACGTTTTAATCCGCACAGCGTTGCTAAACTTCGTACGTAACACGACTATTATTCCTGCAAATAACTCACGTCCAAGCCTCGGAGGACAACTTAAGCTGAAAAACGTGCAAAAAATAGCAAAAAATAGAAAGTTATTGGCCACACCGTGCCATGAAACGTGGACGGGCATGGTAAATCCTGTGAGTTTCTTGCAGGATTTACCTTTACACAATGTTTACACATTTTTTATTTTGATACGGATTAATTTGTCCTGGCTTTAGTATACATCACTCATGTAAATCCAAATGGGGTAGGCAGAGCACACAAAACCACAAAACCATGACTATTTCACTTTTAGAATATTATTAGGTTTTAAATTAATAGATATTTTTACTTAA
This sequence comes from Adoxophyes honmai, assembly GCA_005406045.1. NCBI lineage: Eukaryota > Metazoa > Arthropoda > Insecta > Lepidoptera > Tortricidae > Adoxophyes > Adoxophyes honmai. Next base: position 326,989 of record BHDV01011955.1, read on the forward strand.
AAAGAGGTATAAAGTGACAGGTTGCTAGCCTATCGCCTAACGTATACCTAAACCTTTCCTTGGTCGCATCTTACGACATCCACGGAAGAATTGGAGTGGTGTATCTCTAAACCCGACACCACACGGTAAGTAATAGTTTAACTCAGTAGTAGTTCTATTTCTATTTGTATCTATAAATATGGATTCAAAGGTTAATGAGACGTTTCTAATGGAAAACTTTTCACACTTCAACAATGCTCAAGTTATTAAAAGAAACCTGATAATGTTTGTTTCACGACGCAGCGGTTATTATCTCTAAACCGAGCATTATGCGTTTACTAGAGTTGTCATTATCCCGCATTACACCACCTCTGACACTGTAATTTGCCCGCACTAACTTGCTTTGACACGCTTTAATACACGGCTCGCATTTATTAAAATTATCAACAGTCAAACTATTTTCAACTTTATGTTTAACACCGGTTTGTCCGTTTTGACGTTCGCGGTTTAACAGTATCGGTATAGAAAAGGCGTGCTAATCGCCATGAGTTTCGTGATTAACTGTTAGAAATATTCTGTAAGCATGCCGTGGTACAGCGTATCACGCCTGCCAGCGGTCACAATAACTGAAAATAAACTTTACCACGGTACTCAGGGACGTGGTAGATCTTTAATCTGTGAAGGTAGTACATTGTGATTTTTAAACGACAACATGATTTAAATTTTCGTTTACTAAACTACGTTTACGTTACGTTACTACTAAGTTGACGTTCACATCATTGCAAATAAGAGGGAGCTACAAGACAGGGGAGTCTGTCACGAAGGCATAAATAAATGATTAATGTACTTAGGACTTTGAAAGCTGGTCGGTTTTCTTAGAAAAGTATATGGAATCCGATCCTTTTTACTGTGGTCGCTAAGCACTACCATCAACATTTTTATGATCACTAGTTTTTATTAACATAAAATATAATGCATTAAAGTTGGTACAGTACAAATTTAATGATAAAGTGTACCGAACTTTATAATAAGAGACAGTTGAACGGTTTTATCCGTCATTAAGTATTATTAAGTAAGTTGTACGTATTTTCGATTAGACACAAATATTTCTCCTAGAAGTTTATTCTTATTATTTATCGCCTAAGAATTTAGAGACAGATTAACTAACTAACATTGTACGATCATTATAAACTTAATTCGACGTTAACTTATAGAAGACTTTATGAAAATTACACAGAATAATCAAATGGTGTTACAGAAAGTGTAAAAGATTACTGAAATGTTAGCAGAATTACTGGTAGAGATTTTAAGCTGTGTCGATACCATGATCGAGCTCACGGTCCCAATTAGACCGTAGGTGCTAACACCCAGCGCCTTGACCAAGACTCTCGGCTTCAACAGGACTATATTAAATAGGTAAAGTAAAGCGAAGTAAAAATATAACGTTTTACAGAATTTTGTTTGATGTATTGCAACATTGTTCATTGGTGTTCCAGGCAAGTCAATAAAACATACAATTTCGACATTCGAAACACGATATTGGATAAGCGACATTTTTTTAGGATATTGAGTTAAATACATGACGAAAATCAGCAAATTTTGCTCAAAAGGCAAAATAGGACAACTTATTATCTTTAAAAAAGTCGCTCATCCCATCCCTTCCAAGTGTCGATTTATTTCAAAAAATACAGAAAAGGCATATCAAGACCATGTTTAAATCCTTAAACTAAGTAAGCAAAAATCAACAGCGTAAGTAAATTCGACTACTCATACTCATAACGCTGTAAATTGCTCAATTAAATTGACAGAATTTCAAGCATTTTTTATATTTGATGAGACTTAAATTTCGAGTCCAATTCTGTAAATGAACTTAATTGTTAACACTTGTGTAATTTTAAAAGAAATATAACTATAATTTAGCATCGTAAGCGAGTTGGCAAAGTTTAATTACTTTAGCTCTGAAATTAGTTTCGAAGAAGTCTGGCACCTGTAGGTAGGTACAGACATAACTTAACGTAGGTAAAGAAAGATTTCATTTTATTACTTTAGTTTCTTTTGCTATAACCATAATCACCTCTCTTTTATTTCCGTGAATGTGGACTGCGTAGTGTTATGTTTAGAATAACACCTTTCCATTTCTTCCGTGATGTCATGAGGAGCGATTAAGGATATATAGGTTTAGGTATGCTTTAGGCGACAGACTAGTATCCTGTCACTATTGTACAGTCGACCAAGAAATTGGTCTACCCCCTCAAGATCGATATTCATTTGAACCTCATGAAACAACAAGGTCGAATTCCCCTCGCCATAATATTATGACAGTGACAATGTCAACCTTGTGATAATTTTGATCTCACAGAAACTTTTGTCAAAAGTGGTAGACCACTTTCTTGGTCGACTGTACCTGTTAACGTAAAACCTAAAAATCTGCTAGACTGCGAAATGTGAAGTAGTCTTGGTTTCGACTATGTTCTGCCTACTCAATATCGGAATACAGGCGTGTTGTATGTATGTATGTATCTAACCATAAGTGTTAACATAAGGGTCCCTACCCTTACAATAACATAGTCCGTTTATTTGCTTGCTACGGAAAATTATCTCAGGAACTTCAAATGTCAACGGTTTTTTTGGAAACATTCCAAACGATCGAAATGTCATTTAGCTTATTCTTTTCACCACTAAATCAAGGAATGTATAGTCCAAATCAATTAAATATACAAAAGCGCTTACTTTGGCTATTCGTACTTAGAAAATTAATACCTAACTGTCCTTTCTATGTATAGTTAATTTACCTACCTCTAGAGAACGAAAGAAAAACATAATAGACGTTGCTTAGATTAATCCGATAATAACGTATTTAATCAATAAAAACAAGAAATGAGTTATTATGTGGAAAAAGGTTACAATCTCGTTTCATTAAAGATTAGTCTCAACGAACATTTTTTTTTCTCAGAAATCCAAAGGTAAAACTAGAATACATACCTACATACATACATATTCTCACGCCTGAATTCCCATGAGGGGTAGGCAGAGCACATGAATTCAAAAATCCAGTGCCACGTCTAGCAAATTCAGGGTAACCAGATGGTTAAACGTGATATTGCGGTGACAGGTTGCTAGCCCATCGCCCACAATACACTAACCCTTTCCCAGAGTCGACTCTTACGACACCCACGGGAAGAAAGGGGGAGGTGCTATTCTTACCCGGCACCACACGGGCTGGAATGTTGCAATTACACTTATTACTAACCTTAACGTTATACGAGTATAAATCCTTATAATGACCGTTGATCTAAGGCTAAACCTCACCTTTCAAATGTCCTCAAGAGCCCTTGCCTAATCTCAAATCTGATTTAAAATAAATCAACATCGTTCTCAATCCATTCAGCTGTAACTTGAAATAAATTGACCAGCACATAATGGAACTGTCTGACTGTATTCAGGGCAAGCGGTTGGTAATGAGCGAGTCTTTCCATATCGAGCGATCGCAGGGTGCGCACGCGACGTATTAGACGTGATTGAAGACTGTCGATTCCTGCCCACATAAAGAGTAATGATCTGGACTATTAAAGTCACTTGCTGTGCGAATAATTGCTTTCATGTTTATGGCGATTGCAGTTTTATAGCTGTGCTGATTTCTGCTGTATACTTTTACATATAATTTAGTTTAAATCTAGAAATGAAGAATTGATAGGTAAGCACACTCCAGCATGTTACACTGTTACCTTCGCGATGTATAAATACTGAAGCAAAATATTTACACTTCTATAAGAATTTAACCCAATTATAAACATCAAATTAGGTCGGTCACCAAGTTTTCATACACCAAAGAATTGTTTTGCATGTCGTTACATGCTTTCTTTGTTGCTGAGTGGCCTGACTGGATTCCCTTTACCAAAATTTTCGAGACATTTCAAAGTTATATTTACGTGAAAGATCAAAGCATACCCGAAGTTCTTAATTCGGGAGTTTCCGCAACAGACAACGTAGTTGAACACAAGTCAACGAATGACGTACTATATTGATTGACCGACCTACTAACCAGCCTTTATTTGGCAGTGTTAGTCAAATGTTGTAAGTTTCATTTCTTTATCATCAGTGAAAGTGAAAAAGAGATGACAAGAAATTTACAAAACACAACCAAATGAAGCACTAGCCTTAAAATGAGTTAGTATTTGCATAATGATACCTACGATGCCTTAGATAACTATCTAATCACTAGAACTCAGACAATACCTGTCTAACTTTCCTAGAAATATGCTAGCGACGCCATCATGCATTCTCGGAGCTCATATCTGTGTTATTTTTTCCTCGGCGGATGCTTCCGTATTTCAATATCAGGAGTTGTCAACTCTGCGGCCGAGATACCTGAGCCCGCAAGAATTACAATAAGAGAAATGGAAAAGTGCGGCCCGACTTCAAATTCCTGCAAAGAGCCTTATTAATGTTTGAAAATTCATGATTTTATTAACAAACTTTTACAATTACTTGATGGAAAAGCGGGATTTTGGAAAGACAAATGTTGAAGGGAAGATTATGAAGATATTTTTGGGGAAATTTTAGCGGAGTTTTTTCTGATTTATTTTTAAACGCCTTAAGATGAAAGACCATCACTTATTACATTTCTAGTTCGATTATTACTTGGGTACAATAAAATCACGAGGAAATTTGTTCGTTGAATTGATCGCTGCCCCAATTAATGCTGCTGTTGGTACCTTATGTACCATCGCGAACCGGGATTGTTGAGCCACTTACCTATGTTTGCAACTTGGTCGTGTAATTTTAATCCAATACTTAGCTAACATCTAGTCGGTCACATCGGTCATTGATTACACGTCTTAATTGCGAACAGTGGTAAGTGGCTCAACAATCCCGGTTCGTGACTGTACCTTAACAGTGCTCCGATACAAATAAAAGAAGATAAACTAAGTCTACAGTTTAATTTAATTTTAACATTGGTCGACATACAGTCAACTTCTTTTTCGGAGTTAATATCAAGGTGTACGTAACCTAAACTAATTTTGGTCCCAAGTTACCGAATTGGAACTTCCATCAGGCCTAAACAAACAAGCTCGTACAGTCGGCGTCTGCGTATATGAGCTCCTAAACAAGTATTTTTGTTTTTACTCTGACACTGTCATTCATTAAGCAGACCGTCAGACTCCCAAACGTACACTAAATGTCACCGTGATTTTGGGTGTCACTTGTTGTAATGTCACAATCATTAATTAAATTTAGAAAAAAAATAGCAATAAGTTTAGGTCCGTGTGGTGTCGGGTTTACAATAACACCTCTCCATTTCATCCGTGGATGTCGTAAGTGGTGACTAAGGAATAAGGTTAAGGTGTTATCTAGACGACAGGGTAGCAACCTGCCACTAATATACCAGCCACCTTAAAACCTAAAAAAAACCCCGTGTGGTGCCGGGTTAGGATCCCCCGTGTGGTGCCGGGTTAGAATAGCACCTCCCCCTTTCTTCCCGTGGGTGTCGTAAGAGTCGACTCTGGCAAAGGGTTAGTGTATTGTGGGCGATGGGCTAGCAACCTGTCACTGCAATATCACGTTTAATTATCTGGTTACCCTGAAATTGCTAAACGTGGCACTGGATTTTTGAATTCATGTGCTCTGCCTACCGCTCTTATGATTACAGGCGTGATGTATGTATGTACTAGCTTTTGCCCGCGGCTCCGCTCGCGTTAAATTCGGGGTATCACAGAAGAGATAGCACACATACCAATTTTATAGCTTTCTACATTGAAAACTTCCACTACTCACTTTAGGGAAATGGGGGGTTTTGAAGAGACAAAATGTAGCCTAAACCCTAAAATGTATGCCCTAAACTATCTCTACCTAAAAAATCACGTCAATCCATCGCTCCGTTTAGCCGTGAAAGACGGACAAACAAACAAACACACTTTCACATTTATATATTGGTACGGATGTTTAACAATGGGTCGTGATTTAACCAGTCCGATTGTACACTGGTGACCTATTCGACTTAATGGTTCGAGGGAGTTTGGAAATTGAATCGTGACTTCGATTTGCGCGAACATTTGCGGCTGGTGGAAACAATGGCGTGGAATGGATAGGTGGCCTGCTTTGACAGTGATCAAAGTGCGGCGGGTAAACATCTATTACGGCTTTATCAATGTTTAAGCTGAAAGGCGATGTTAGTTTAACTGTTGCTCAATAGATGGCGCTGTACGCCTTTCTTGTTTGATAGCGTTAGGTTACACTGAAAAGCTTAAAAGTTTTTATAAATTTTGCAATGTTGTTCGGTATTCGAAAGCTATTGATGAAATGCACTGTGAACCTACAATATAGAGTTCAAAATAATTTATCTGAGACTACCAACGGTGTTTTTTCTTCATCACGCGGGAGATTAAGGTTTCAGTGTTGTATCTTGTACCTATCTGATCATAGTTTTATGACATTATTCCTTGCACACTACCAACACTAAATAAAACGGTAAATATTTGGGCGTTTGAACCGCTGTCATTATTCTCATCACTTTTTTATTAGATTTATTTAGAAATTGATATAATAAGTGTGTCATATTATAGTGTCTATGTCTTGCTAATAGGTACATACTAAACTATTATATACACATTTCCAATAGTATCTGATAAAAAAAGTGTTGAGAATAATGACAGCGGTTCAAACGACCAAATATTTACCCTATTAACCTTTTTTGTGTTCACTAAAAAATATGTGGAATTCTTTTAGATTCTTGTTTGATAAATGAATGAATGGATTCTAATTCTAGCGTACCTCTATATCACGCTTGTATCCCTTAATGGGGTAGGTAGAGCAAACAAAATGGTTCATAGTCGAAACTATGACTATTGGACACTTCGTAGCCACGTTTAGCGTAATTTTAGATTTAAAAATAGATGAAAAAGTTACTCCTATGATAGTGACAGGTTGCTAGTCTGCCTCCTAAAGCATACCTAACCCTCTTTCCTTAGTCGCCTCTTACGACATCCACGGAAGAAATGAAGAGGTGTTATTCCTAACCCGACACCACATAGATTGTAGTTCGTTGGAGGAACATTTTAGTCTACAAAGCCTACATGAGCTAAGTATTAATTATTTAAATAACGTTTAATGCTGTCTAGATATCTTGATTCGTGTTGACTTGAGGTATTTTTATCTTAGAGGTCATTACGGAGTGCATACGCCTCTAGTCGACTAGAACCTTAGAGGTGTGGCGAGGTGCCAACAGCATTGCGTAAATGGGGACAAAAAACAGTCAATAATTTATCTTTGCAAGTAGGCCGTAAGGTCCTTTTTGCATGTCTTTTGATAGCTTGCCAGCACTTCGTAAAGACCAGATTGCCAAGAACTGACTTTATTGGCTTGTCATCCTGCGAAGCTTGTAGACATGTTGATTGTCAACAAATGTCGTTATAGGTACTAAAAGTTAGTAAATAGATAAGTATATCATTGAAAATCTGATATTCTCCATCTCATAATTCATTTATCTCGTGTAGACATACAATTGTGAATATTAAGTCCGTATTGTATCTTAAAAATTAGAGTAAATACTCAACAAACGCATCGAATATTAATTTCAAAAAGAAAAACAAGAGAACTTAGGCGTTAGTTCGACACAGATACAAATGAACAAAACAATATCTCACAGATATTCTCTGAGACTATAAAATCTATCTACCTACGAATTAGGCAAGAATGTGCTGCAGTTTCATAGTTATTTTACATATTCTGTATTGTTTACAGTAAGAAAATGTTCGGATATTTGCTTACTTACGCGACATTATACTAGATCTTAAGAGGATAGGAGTCGCCCCGCTTCAAACCGCTTCTCCATACAAACGTAGTCCCCTGTTTTCTCCGTGAATAATGACATTAGAGCAAAAAATTTTTTTACGTTATATTTGTATCTGTTTTGGCTATGCCCCTATGTTTTGCTTTTATCGATTTTTTTTTTAATTTTTTAGAATATCGATAAAAGCAAAACATAGGGGCATAGCCAAAACAGATACAAATATAACGTAAAAAAAAAAATTTTGCTCTAATGTCATTATTCACGGAGAAAACAGGGGACTACGTTTGTATGGAGAAGGTGGTTTGAAGCGGGGCGACTCCTATCCTCCTAATGGAATATACCTAGAAGTTAATAGGATGTGTTTATTTTACGATTACAAAACTACTTATTAAGTGTTTTAAGGGGACGCGTCTGTACACGGTGTGGAAAAACAAGTCGGGTCGGGCTCTATGGAGGGAAACAAATCCTAAAATCCTGAAGTTGGCTCATTTTACAGGGGTCTCTCTTTTTCCTTTATTATTAAACAGAAACTAAACTGCACTCAAAGATTTTCTAAAATTCCTTGCCTCGCTCGGGACTCTAACTGACTAAACTTAAAAAAAAAATGGCCATAAAAGTAAAAAATATCGCGAAATCTAACGTTACACTATTTCAGAAAATAATTAATATCAACGGAGACTAAGTTTGTGCACACAGAACGAGGGGGCTCATTTCGAACAATTTATCAGTTAAATAATTTAAGTGTAACTAATTTATATTAAAATACAGTTGGTTATAGTTGTATTTTTCTTAGTCAACAGTATAAATGAAACGGAGAGGCATTTTTCAAAGCCCGAGACAAAACAGAGACTTGATATTCTACATTTACATGTAATACAGGAATCCTATACATCACGCCTGTAATCCCAAATGAGATAGGCAGAGGCAGAGCACATGAAACGTTACGCAGTCAATACCAATAATATTCAAGTTTCGTAGCCACTGTTTTATATGTAATTTGTTGCAAGCATTTTTTAGCCTATTTCCTTTGTCGCCTCTTACGATGTCCATGGAAGAAATGGAGAGGTGTTATTCTAAGCCCGACGTCACACGGAAAAAAACACTTACCTCAATTATATGCACGTACACAGTTATCACACTTATCTGAACACGGAAAACGTCAGATCCACGTGTTACCGGGATCATGTGCCGATTCACGGATGAAACGTCATTGAATAAGATTCAATTCAGTACTGGTAAATACGACTAACCTAAAAAGGCGACGACTTCGGCGCATAAACTGAACACTATCAGCTAATTCTACTCACCGAGCAGCCCGTACCAATGCGCGCGCACGGCGAACGCCATTTTTAAAAAAGTACTCTATTTACCCTTGCGTATCTTGGTGGGCCGGTACATGGTGACCTCACGCGCAGGCTCACAAAAACATTTCCCACGATAACAAACAAAAAGTCAACACGATTGTCTCGGTACCACACAAAAACTGAAAGGAGAGGAATTCTCCTTGCGCCTTATCAGCACGCGATCCGACGTAGACGCCGATAACATGATAGCAATGACTCTTTCGAGTCAGTAGTGATTAGCAACACGAGGTCGCGAGTTCAAATTTACATGGTAGATAAACGGTTTTTACGTCCGTCGTGTTGCAGTTAACTAAGTTGTTACAGTGAGCATTTAAGTTGGCCAAAATTGACAGGTGCGCAACGCGGTACGGGAGGCAAACGTCAAACAACGAACCAATTGCGCGGTAAACGCGACTAATCATTATCATGCGAACCAATCACGACCTATAAAATGACTTCTACGCCGCACCTGTAAATTTTGGTCAATTTTGTTCATTTTAACTGTAAAGCGGTGAAAATTAACTGATACTCGTCTTAAACTTCTTTATCATTTGATTTCGAATATTACGACCGATACTGTGACATCACTACGCTACGCCGCGCCGCTCAGCTTCCATTGTCAAAACGTCAGAACTTAGGAGCATTAAACAACCTACAGTATCTGAAAGACAAAGGTTGAAGACAGGAGTGAACGTACTTTTATTACCCCTATAAATATTGAACGAACAGTCCTCTTAATAGTTACCATTACAATGGGAATAACATCTTTTCAGGTGGGAGACTGATAGAGGCAGGTCTATCGGGCTTATTCTAGGTTAAACGGCTATAAATAAAGCCTAATTGTTCCCTGGAGGATAACGTAATGGTCTGTGAGAGACTGGCATATCGTGAAAAACTGTATGAAGCATGCATTTATTTGGAATAGCAAAGGAAGGATCAGACGGGTTTGAAGTGGCCGCTCAAGCTTTTAGCGGCTCTGTACTTCGACCCTATTCGGTACGTGTTTGTTGTACGCGTATCTTCAGAAGAGCTCATACTTTTAATGATTTTTTAAAGTCGAAACGTCTAAAAACCAGTACGCTTTTTTCTTTGTTCTCTTGGTTGCATTATTTTCGTAGTTTTGCAATCCGAGCAGCCAGATTCTAGAATCTAGATCAAGTTCAAATGGAACAATGATCGGTCGTCTCGTCTGGCACTCTACGTCAATAGCCATTGTTTCAACCATGATTGACGTCTATGAAGAACAATCATTACACTGGATAGCAATTGAGCCTAATTAGTTGGAGACCATTGAGAAATCTGTTTTTAATTGCTAAATTATAGGCTGGCAAGTGGCAGTTGTTTATTTTATAACCAAGAAAGAATGGGAACGTTAAAAAACGCATTTGTTTTTACGCTACTGTTTAACTACATTCCTAATTATGTAATTTAGAACTTTTGACAATCCAATTTTCGATTTTAAGTTTTTTTCATAAACGCCCGAGGCAATTTTGATTGGAATGATTAAACATACATCATCCCGATTTTCGAATAGAAACTCAATTTTGGAGCAATGACGTGATAGAGTTTACTCACACAACGACGAGGAGTCAGATTTCCTATGTATAAATGTAAAACATGAAGCGAACCTAGCTAGCGCCACCCTCCGTCGAGTAGCGTAACTTCTACGACGTAAGTCTTCAGCTGTCAAACACTGTTCTACATGGCGCTAACGAAGTTTCGAAGATCGTTCACGTTCTAATTTTCAACAGACTTTAGTCCCCAGGCATAAACATCTGAGAGAAACCTTTATATTGGAGTTATTCCCCACAAACATAATATCAACATAGCTATTGATGAAATGATAAACTGCGAAGTAACATTTGGCTAAAAGCTTGCCTGTGGAATGAGAGTGCTGACGCCAAATATCACCAATAGCAATAACAACGGCAATAAAAGGATTGGCGGTTTAATTATTCAAGGCGTTAGGGCGTGTACGCGCGGACAGGTTCATCGAGGCTTGGCCTCAACCACCAAATCAACCGGAGCGGAGACCATTCATCATCATCCGCCTATATTGGTCCACTGCCGGACATAGGCTACTCCTATGGCACGCTAGTCGACTCGGTCCCCGTTTTCCTCTTCAAACCGCTCTCTGCTACCTTGCGTATTTCGTCGCTCCATCTTGCCCACGGGCGTTCTACACTAAGTTTGCCGAGACGCGATCTCAAATCTAGAACACATCTAGACGTCTACCCCAACGGTTTTCGATTCTGCGGCATACGTGACCAGCCCACAGACTCCAATAGAGAGATCACTCACCAGGATGTTATGCCTGGGGACTGAAGTCCACAGAGAGAATGGAAGTTGTATTTATGCAATCGATCTTTGAAACTTTGTTAGCGCAATATAGGATACCATTTTGACAGTTGATGATGAAGACGACAATTGTAGAAGTAGAAGTAGCTCTACTACTTAATGATAAGAGGCGCTAGGACGCTACACATCAATGTAACAGCGTACAAATCAATGTTCAATGAATTCACCTACGAATTCAATTCCATGAAAAGGGCCAATAGTATTTTTCCTTTATTCTATTAACACAATATAAGTGTACACATTAGTTGGATTAAATGCATCAACCATTTACACGCACTCACCGATAATGTAGTACAAAGCATGAGACTGGACGAACGGATTTTTTGCAAAGGTTTTAAAAGCGAACCAGTTTTGCTCTCTAGAAACTAATAGTCTAGGATCGTACAAAATTAAAAAGTGTGTGAGTTACGATTGTTCTGCCAGTATAGTTTTATTCAGTATCTCTCTAGCAATCGGCATCGTTTGATTGATCGAATTCCATAACACTTCATGATGACAAAAAAATGTGATGAATGTTATACGATGTCTTTCATCAATTTGATGCTAATGATAAGAAAACTATTGACTTAAATTTTGTACAGCATTGATATGTCATATTGTTGACATCTCCTTTTGGTGTAGTGCTCTAAAGACGTGGCAGCCGGCCAGCAACGAACTACCAGAGTAACTGCAACACGTGTTAACAGATGCATGTAATGGCGGCAATTTGTCAGGATATACGACCAGAAACAAAAAAGTTTAATTCATATGGAGACACTGAAACAGATTGCATGCAGTCGATCGGCTTGTTATTGGCTTTTTAAGGTTCCGTACTCAAAGAGTACCTACAAACGGAAACCATTATAAACAAGACTTCGCCGCCTGTCTATCACCAGGCTGTAGCTTAAGAATCTCGGCCGCTAGACAGTTGTTTTTTTAATGTATTTACTATTTCTGTTGCTACTACAAATGCCACAAATGCAAAAAAACAAAATAAAGTAAACATTAAAGAAGACCGTCCATACAAAAAACGCTATTTATTGCCTATTTCTGCTCCATTTAAATAAATAGTAAAAGGTAGGCACATCACATCTGGTCAATGGCACGGAATTTTTCGTGTCCGAATCCGACTCACATTTGGATGGTTTTTAGTTGGACGATTTATAAAAGCAAAGTTACTGCATTGAAATGTTTGTACTAAATAAACATCAGGGAAACTAATTCATCGAGTCGACAGAATCGGTATCGTCAATGACGAAGTAGTTGATCTTTAAGCTCAACCAATCGTTTAGAAATTTAAATATGAATCTAGAAAATTCAGCGTTCAGTAGCGCTATAAAATGCTCTTGCAGCTTTATTTACATTTGAAATGCATTTCCTACAAAGCGAAACCAGTGCAACACGTACCACTAAACATACCCTCTGCGGGGAATATTATATCTTCCGCAAAGACATCAAGGTCTAGTTTACTTGGGATTCAACGGGCATTCATCTTAAGCCAGCGTCAAAGACTTTGCAATCGGCTTTGCAGAATGTGAAGTCAGACCTGAGGTGCTTCAGTTTTGCATTCAACTCGCTGACTTGTAGCATCTGAATAATATTTGGTTCTGCAAAGTGTACCTACTCACCATCTCGCAAATTGAATCACATGCAGGTAATACGGGCCTACGATGCTGAAGTGAACTCAGGGTTTTATCCCGGAGAAAGCGGAATGCAGTCTCTTTAATGGGATTTGGACCTACACATTTTCCAGTTGGCTTCGGAATGGACGCAGTTCTCAACTAGTTTGCTAGGTTTGTTTAAAACTAGTCTTGTAACTCTTTTCAAAGTTTCTGAATTGCTGAAGCATGTTGAATAAAATGCTGAGAAAGTTTGTAGCGTTGCGTCACAGTATTACAATTCTTCCCTTGGGAATATTGTAATAATGTGGCTACGACGATTTCACAAAATTTTCACAAATCTTGTATTCTGTGTTTTTGTGTCTCACTCAGTTGTGTTTAGAATTACATGTCTCCGCTTATTATCATGAAAAATGGGCAAGGAGATATGTTTTTGATTAGTGTCAAAACACTCATCATCACCGCCACGGGAGACTTGCAGGAAGTGGTTCTGCCCACCAGCGGAATTTCTCCAGGCTCGATTGTTTATTATTGCCCTGCCTCCGGGTGTCAGCACGTCCGTACCACAGCAATGTCACAATTGGCATATCTCCAGCGAGAACTATTCTATTTCGAATAATCGTAAACACCCGTCCAGACGGGTTTACGCACAATTTGCGGTAGTATGGAAAGCAGACAGTTGTTAGTAATTATACGCTACATATTGTGTTGCTAATTTAGTTGGAAATTTACATGTTGTAAACGCTTTTCAAAACACCTTTGATGTCGCTGTAAATAGTGTTTGGAATAACAATAACTCCGCAGTTGAGCTTGGACAGTTTTAGTTCCATAGTTTTAAATGTCATTGTCTTTTTTGGTTTGGTTACATTACGTGTGTTATTTACTACTTAGAGTGACAAATGTATCTACTTAACAAATAATTTAACAGTAGTAGATACGGCCTAGACTGAATTGAATAGTTTTTCGCGTCACCGACTGTTTACTTTGGACGACTCTAGTAAGAGTGAATCAATTGCGTTTCATGTTTTAAAATTCCTGTATCCGAATTTACCTACACTTCAACTAGGTACGACACCAAACTTAAACCAAACTAACTTAAAATATTAATTTAAGAAAACAAAAATCACGATTTGACATATTGCTGCAAGAACTACCTATTGTTTTAAGGAAGAATAGAGTTTGATCCGAGTTAATAGTTATGACCTGGGGCCCTTTTAGTGTTCGGCGCTTCCGTCGCACCGTGTGGGTAAAGGGAGATGGTTCAGGATTTCTAGGATAAGTTTGTGAAAAGCATTTTGCAAACATGCTAATGAGAAATCCAATTCTACCACATCCACTTCTAGCATATTTTTTAGGTGTTAAGTTAAGAGGTATTATAGTGACAGGTTGCTAACCTGTCGCCTCAAATATAATTACATCAACCTATTTCCTTAGCGTCTCTCAAGACATCCCCAGGAGAATCGGAGAGGTGTTTTTTTAAACCCGACACTTCCTTATCTAACGACTTCAATTTTTTTTAGGTACCTAAGATAATTGTATAAAGTCTTTAAATTATTAAGATACCTATGTCGTATTAAACCGCAGTGGGTCCGATGCCGTTAGTGGTAAAACTATCGACTGTTTATAACTATCATAGGAATGTTTTATGGCTATCTGTACCACTATCTACTTATCAGCATCGTAGAATCACAAATATCGGAATAGTAAAGTGCCGCATGTTTTATGGCGACGGCTATTACCCGAACAACTATTGCGTTCGTGTGTTGCACAAGAAGCTACTAAAATATGAACGCGATATTCGAGTATGTGGTAAAATGATACCAGCCGATACAATATTGCGCGATAATAAGTTAGGTGAAGTGACTGAACGACCAGTGTTTTTTTTACAAAATGCGACGAAATGCACAAATTAAATTGTTTTGTCTATACGTTGTTAATACCTACGATTGCGACTCCCCTCATGCCTCGTGTAGGTACGTTACTGCTCTGTCACCTTAAAAATATGTGGTGGTAAGCAAGACCGTCAAATCGCTGTTAGATGCATTTGCAAGATAATATCTCGTGTGCCGTTTACTGGTCCTTATTACATTGTTTTTTGTTTTCGTTCTAACAAAGTTTACAATTCCTTCCCACGTGATATTTTTAAAGGAAGTAAGTAGGTACCTACGCTCTGCAAAATCTAATTTTAACCTTTCCTTTATTTTCCGTGTATACATGTCATAAGAGGCGATTAAGAAGAATAGATTAAGGTGTGTTTTATATGCGACAGGCTTGCAACCTGCCCGGCTTAACATAGTAAATCGCGCGCGGTGAATCGCATGCGAGATAGACCATCTGTCATTTTCAGCCACATCTAGTTAGAAAGCGACAAGCGCGTACGTACTATCATTATTAAACCTTCTTTTATCTAATTTGAAATAAAAGTACATACATACAAACATACATACCACGCCTGTATTCCCAAGAGGGGTAGGCAGAGCACGTGAATTCAAAAATCCAGTACCACGTTTAGCAATTTCAGGGTAACCAGATGGTTATACGTGATATTGCAGGGACAGGTTGCTAGCCCATCGCCCACGATACACTAACCCTTTCCCAGAGTCGACTCTTACGACACCCACGGGATGAAAGGGGGAGGTGCTATTCTAACCCAGAACCACACGGGAAATAAAAGTATCTATGTCAAAAGTAGCTAGGACACGTGAAATAGTAACTTTAGATGGTTAATTTCAAATTTCGTGAGTTTTGTCTGTCCTATTTAGGCATATGTAAGAATATGGCATGCTCTGTATTAGCATCTTCAGTATTTCGCATCTCTGTTTGTGTTAGTTTCTTTCCAGTTTACTTCATCGTTTGGTTCAGATTTAATCTGTTTTTATGACGACTACAACTGTAAATAACTGAGTTATGACTAGATAATTGAATGTAGGTACAAACGCACTGCCAATGGCTATCTTGTCGGGAACTGTGACGCAAACGTGCGATTAATTGCCAGACAATTCGACGCCATAGTGGTTTAAGTGAGACAAACATTTTTTAGACAAAATTATGTATTTAATTGTCAAATGCTAATAGCCTAATAAGGTTAGGAAATCACCTCGGAATTCGAGATACCCAGCTGGAAGTTTTGTAAATATTTGCACATTGAGGCCCTAAAAGTTGTCTCAAAACCTACATATTCTAGGGTGTGAGCGACTATTAAATTTCAAGGTCAAAAGTCACAAAAATCGCTTTTTTGTGCTTCTTTTGTAAATATCTCATTTCCTATGGGTTTTTGCTCTTTGTGTTCCTTATCGATATTGTAGAATACAAAATTCTCTACAAGCTTTGTATTTTATTTTTTTTATACGGTTAACCGATTTCGAGATAGAGGGCGGAGAGCGCGCGGTCATAACATCACTTTAGGTCGACCGGTCTCCGATCGGAAACGCGCCATTGTATACTTGATAAACTATCGATAGATCAATGATTATAAATATTTGATTAATTAAATCAATGTGGCTTTGGGTTGGCTGCTGACTGTCTTCGTTTTTTGGCGTAAATTAGAAGATGAGTCCCTCTACGCTGGATTTTTGCAATTTTTTTCTATGTACCAGACCAGCTGGTTTTCGATTTTTGACGTAAAATGAGGTGACCCACTAAGTTGAATATTTTTTGTAAATGAGGTATGTCGATTTCAACATTAGTTTGGTTGGGCTCTAGTGCTTTCTAATCAGGGTCACCAGGTACTCCAGATCTTCAATTATCCCAGTTTTTATATTTTTCCCTTTATGTAGTCATTAATCCCTAATTCTGTACCAAATTTCAGCTTTGTGAGTTTATGGGAAGTAGGTACTAGTTCTATTTTGATGGTCATGAGTGAGTGAGTGAGTGTCGAAAATGCGAAACTTTGCTTTCGTTTAACTTCGGAACTAAATGACCTCCTGACTTGAAATTTTGGATTTTAAGTATGTAATTATAGCTTACTAGATGACCAAAATTTCAGCGTTCTGGTCTTATCCAGAAGTGCTCAAATAGGTGCCTGAAAACGCGGCGAAATGGATCCAGTAAAGGATGGTACGGCAGTGCTTGCTTCGCGCTCGACCATCAACTTCTGCAGCATTTTGAAGTTTTACAATATCTGTGTCGTTTTGGCCATCGAAGTACCCAAGGCCTTAAGTGATGCTGTAACCGCGCGCTCTCCGACCTATATCTCGAAAACGGTTCACCGTATAAAATAAATTTAGACGCAAAATTTGTAGAGAATTTTGTATTCTACAATATTGATAAGAAACACAAATAGCAAAAACCCATAGGAAATGAGATATTTACAAAAGAAGCACAAAAAACCGATTTTTGTGACTTTTGACCTTGAAATTTAATAGTCGCTCACACCCTAGAATATGTAGGTTTTGAGACAACTTTTAGGGCCTCAATATGCAAGTATTTACAGAACTTCCAGCCGGGTATCTCGAAATTCCGAGATTCTTACCTTAATTAACTTTACTTTATTAGGCTATAATGCCAAATCCACGAATAATGATACCACATTTTATTGTTTACTGATGATCTCGAAACTATTGTCAATGTTTGTATCTTGGATACAAGCGGCTTGCCCATATTAATTGAAAAAATATTCAAATTTCAAATTCAAATTCTAAATATTTTTTTACAGATCTTAACAGATCTTTTCAGATGTTGCCAAAAATGTCTAACGAAACTGGTTTCTACGGTTAGTAATAATATTATTTTTGTGATCAACACAATTTCAACATTTATTGCATATATTTTATGGGACAATTTTATTTAACTTCTGTACAAATATTAGCACTAAGTACATTTAATACCTATAGGGTTGACATTTGATGGTAGAAACACGGCAATATTTTAGAATTGCAAAGACCGCATCGGCTATGTCATTTTAGTAGGTACCTGAGAATAAAAATTAAAGTATAAGTAAGGAATTGCAATTTTCTAGGTTGGTTGGTGTGCCGTTTATTTTGTTACGATGGCGTAAAAAACCAACTGAAATATTATGTATGGAGTACTCATAAAAACAAATGGAGCGAAAATTGTGATGTTACTGCGACGCTTATAGCACCGTAAAGTGTTATGACCGTATGCGAAATTCATTTGCTAAACACAAAGCGAAAAAAAAGAAATAAACTTTGAGAACATACGAGTACGTATCTGCTACTTAGCATAACTTACAATGCATAGAGAAATTGGTTAAACCCATGATTTTAGTAAACCGTACCTAACCGACTTTGTAGGAATTTGATACAGATTACTAAGTTTGTGGTTTTAAATTCCAACTCTCTACCAATTTCTTTACATGCATACAAAAATATCGCGCCTTATTCCCTATGGGGTAGGCAGAGAGAACAGAGCGCTATTCGTTTTTTCTGTTTAGACTGTATACTTCTCTCGTTTTATAACATTCATCTCATTGGTACATGCTCGTGGGCTTCGGTTACTTTTAATTTATTTATGCTTTGTAATGTAATGACGAAAATGGTACGTTGATTTACGTAATTACCTACATCACAACCGTGGTTAAAAGTAAGTTTTGATGCAAAAATATTACATAAAATGCAGGTCATGTAACCCAAGGAATTAGTATTTTCGAGCACCTGCGATTTTTCATTGCCAAGGTCAAATAACTGTTTCAATAATATTTTCAGTTGCTTTGGTAAAATGTAGGTTTATTTTAGATTCTACATTTTTAATCCAATGATTAATTTGAGTAACGACAATTTCGTTGGTTTACGAGCACTTAATAAAAAATTTTTTTTTTTGGATTTTTACAGTTTTTTTTTAAATACTTAATACTTTAGACTCTTAAAGTACAAATGAAGTCTTACTTAATACTCAATACTTTAGACCAAAAAGTACAAATGAAGTCTTGCAAGTTCGGTTAATTCAACGTCGTTATCAGTAGGCTTGTACTTAGGCTTTTTTAGCAAAATGCAATGTCAGACGGATGTTTACTTAAATCCAAAGTGAAACGGCAGGTAATGAGACCCATACATTAAACGCTCTGGATTACACGTGCATGCTGCAAGTTGAAAGGCCAAGCTCGCCTCGTCCTTGTGCAATGCATTCGTGCATTTGCGTACGCATGACTACACGTTTGAAGGCTGAATTAAACTTTTTTTTAATTTTGAAAAACAAAGGAAAAGGATAAGTTACACTTTAGGCGTCAGGCTAGCAACCTGTCAATATTATATCTCTTTTATCTACCTTAAAACCTAAAAATAAGCTGAAAACGGCTGCGAGTCTTGGCATAGTCATTGCGAATGCAAGCGTAAAGTACTTACCTATGTATGAAGTTTTCATGAATATTTTCGGAACAATTCTGTTCTACCTCGTCAAGCTCTATCAGTTATGGAAAAGTCGGCACCATAGGTATGTGTATATATTTGGTAGATATACATAGTCAAAAAGTATATTTATTGTAACTGAAACAGTAGTATCCTTCTAACAAGATACGCGTTATCTAGGCTAGTACTCGTAGAAATTGTTATTGATTTTATTCAAATCTCAATAGTAACTGATAACCCAAAATGTGAACTCGTAGTGCTTTAGATAAATGCCACCTTCTGTCACAAAACTAGGATTCGAAATTGATTGACCGTCGCACTGAAGACGTAATAGTATATTAATCCATCTATTGAGTTGCAGTGTTCAAGGGATTAAAACAAAACAAGTGTCGGCGATAACGATAATAATTAAACACTTAGGAAATAAATAAATTTTACGCTTAAAACTCGCTTGTAATTCCGAGATACTTGTAATTTCTAAATAACTTCGTTTAAAATAACGACGCACAAGTGACACGGCATTTAGAACAGATGTTAGCTTTGCGAATTAAATTTATGACTGACATTCCATATTATTACGCGATTGAGGATAATTACTATTTATAAATCAGTTATTAAAACGTCACGCTTTGACTCGAACTAAATAAGTTCATAAGACGCCGTGTTATTTCGTATTCAATTATAAATACTTTTGTTTAATTTTAGTTAAATAGTTGTTATTTAATAATCTCACATTTATTTACCTGAAACTTCCAACGCATCTACTTCCATGATGACCGCATGCTTCAAATTCTTCATTCAAAACGAATTCTCACCATATCAAGTCACTGTAACATTCACTGAAACCACTGTCGTTTAAAAAAATGCTACTGGCCGCACATAAAATAAATTTGTATTGTTTTTAAATTTGGACTGTTCGATTTTTAAATTTAGATCGTCATAAAGCGCGGTACACACGATGGGCCGCGGTAGCCGCGATGCTCTAACAGTTTATCAAGTCGGACTCGCTGTATCGCCTGCTGGGTAGCGCGTTATCGCCTGTCATATGATATACTCGTAAACAATACGGCAGCTCAACAAACCATGCGGATAACCTTACGACGTTATATTGGATTACAGTGTAGTTTAGTTACGAATCGATCCAATCTGTATTAAAGCCAATCTTTGTGTGATTTGTTGTTGCTGTAAAATCATATGTTAAGGAAAAATGTGAACAAGATTTGTAATTATAACAAGTTACAAGCCATTTTAACATGCAACATTTCATTCAGCCATCAAATAATATTTATATTTTAGGTCATTTACGTTCCGCTGGTCACTCACTGGACTTCTAACCCAACCGATGGAAAACAGTGTAACTTTTTTAAAATTGTAACTAGTGATAATTAAATAGTTCTAGTTATTTACGTTTCTGTGCATATTCGTATAACTCAATCATATCATGTTTTCAGTATTATTCTGTATTTAATATTGAAAGTAGTGAATTTCAACATTTTCACGAGCGACGTCACAAGGATATTAAGTAACAAAGAGAGTGCGTACTATTTTTTAATTAAATAGTACAACATAATGGAGAATGATAACGATCGAAAAGATAATAATGTTATCGCGATAAAATTAAACTTGATAACATGATAAATAAAGTGACGTGTTATTTTGTCTAATTTGTGTTTACCTGCCCCATTATTAAATTGAACTAGAATTGTATTATATTTGTACGCTGATATGGTATTTAACAAGCATTTATTTTTATTTGGCACATACGTTGTTTTGTTGCCTTTTAAAAATGCAGTAAAAAGAAAAAAAAACTCTACGTGAAAATTTAACGAACACGATTAAACATAATCAAATAAAATTAGACCCGGGAAAATCTAAAACGGAAAGTTTTCGTACTCTTTTTACGCTTTATTTTTAAGTTACTATTTTGGATTAAAGTGTTTTCAGCTACACATGAGCAACGAACCATTAAACTTTGTATTGAATAATAGACAAGCAACAAGCTAGGTTTCATTTTAGGTACTATTTCTAACCTCACATTACATTTATTAAGTTTTAGAAATACGGTGATGTAATACCAATGAGAAGACACTTTGAATGGGTAATAAAACGGGATCAATGAGTAAAATAAAAATAAGAAATCCCAGATATACAATACGATAGTGTGATCTTAATCCATTTATTAGCTACATCTTTACAAGCGCATATTGGTGGAAAACACAGTAGTTACCTAAGTATTCATATCTTTACAGGATCCATATATTATGTCCCCAGCTTGATAAAATGTGTAATTATTGGAAAATCAATGCGTCTAATCGTTGCCTTAGGGGAAATTCTAGACTACGAAGTAAAGCAGTTAAATTTTACTGTTTAGAAACTTATAAATGTTAACCCACTGAAAGTCTTGAACTATTTATTTTAAGATAGATTTCACAAGGATAGTGTGGAGGAGCTTCAACATAGTGATTATATTAAAAATGTTTAACATCATTCAGTTTATTTAGCAACTACAAATTTTACAGTTATGGAGAAAGGAAAGTTCTTTTTAAGATAAAATAGTTACTGTTACAAAGTTAATCGATGTGATAAAATGTTTTAGATTGATTTGTTGGGAATAAAAGTAAGGCGTGTACGGGTATGTACGCTGTGCTCACTTGATAGTCAGGATTAAATAATAATCTTGGCTCACAATACCTTCCATGTGACCGTGGCCTTATTAAAAATTGATGTTTTTAGGCGTTATACTTTCTATCTGGCCAGGAAGTTTTTTCCCTTTTAACAACATTTTATACAAGCCGGTTGTTTCAACCAACGTTTGAAGTTCGAACGATGGTTCGTTAAGGTTTAACGGTTCGTTTAATTTTAAGAATTGTTACTCTTCAATAAATTTATGGAGCAAATCGTAGCTCGGTTCAGTTAAAATTTAAAAAAAAATAGACCAAGAACTGAATTAATTGATAGTTCAGTTTGAAATAAAAATAAATACGTTAATGAACGCGTTTAGGGTAAGAAAAAAATGCTAATGACTCAGTTACTAATAATACCTATGGGAAAGTCTGGACTTAAATGTTAGTCTTAAAAGTCATACATACTACGTAAATTAATAACGTACTTACATAATTCCAGAATTAGGCATGTAATGTTACGTATTAATTTTAAAACTATGTAACATTTTTTAACAACTTATTTTTAGTTCATAAACACGTTCGTAAAAACATTCCATACATTTGTTATTTTTGAAATATTCCGTAAATATGAGTAGTTTCTCGAACAATATAAGTATATTACTCTAAATAATTAGTTAAGTTAGACGCCTAGCTTGCTCGCGTCTGTGGCACAGTATCAACTTACGCTGCCCCCGCGAAATTGAACACCCAAGTTTATTACCATTAAATGCAATTGCACTTACTAAGCATTCTGCAAACTGGATCATACTAGATAAGCAAGATGGGTCGTCGCTACGACAAAAAACAAATGACATTTTGTCACCGTTTTAGGTACTTATAGTACCTACATGAACATGATACAGCGCAGAAAGACTAATAAATAAAGCGAATGCAAATGTTTCGTAGCGAGTTTATTGCTACATGTTCTGGGTAAATCCGTAGCCCTTTATTGAGAGAACATGCCGCCGCGGCCACTGCCAGACGCGCATTGTGCGCCACTGCTCTTTTCTCTCAAAACTTGGCCGATTTTAGATCGGTCCGTATGGGGAAGTCGGAAACTATACGACTGTTGAAACTGCATACAAAAATTACAAAAACAACTAATCGACTCGAGAAAATCGAGAATCGAAACCAGATGTTTTGAAAAAAAAAAACTATTAGGTACTATTGGTATTAAGATATCTATAGAGTAGGTGTGATGCAATAAATGTTACTCTTACATAAGATACATACATAAAATCATGTTCCCAAATGGGGTAGGCAGAGCACACGAAACGTGACATAGACAAAACCATGATTATGACTACATCACACTTTGTAGCCACTTCCAGCATGGTTTTAGGTCTGCAAAGATGGAAGAGGTAGAATAGTGTAACCTATCCCCTTAGTGGCCTCTTACGACATCCACGGAAGAAATGGAGAGGTGTTATTCTATCCCGCCACCATTAATAAAAATCATTGTGTTTAGATTCTTTAATTTATTTTAGTAGGTGTTCTAAATTACCACCGCCTTTTTCAACAATATTCAACACGTTTAATTGTGTATATTTAATAATCAGATTGCTCGAAGGTCGGTAGGAAGAGATCTCTTAAGAGATATGTTCGCCTTTGTATTTGTGTATTGCTCTATGCTTGTAATTTTGTCATGTTTTTTGTACAATAAAGAATTACGTACATGCATAATACTGCAGTGGCGGCGGGGGATAAAATCGTGTTTCTATGACATATGCTAATCTATAACAATATTAAAATTAATATATTTTACATAGAAATGACTACTGGCTTAGTCTTATGACAGAAGAAGTTTCGTTCATAAAACAATTGATTGCCACCTAGAATTATTGATGGTTATTGGTGGCTACAATAAACAGACAAAAAAAATGTTTTTGTTTTTGGGCCATATTGCTTGAATACGATTTCTGTGACCAAAATTACGTGACACAAATCTCAAAAAATTACGCTCGTCTGGTTTACCTCAATATTACGATTTAATTTGTCTACGACAAGTCATGGAAAATGATAGTTTTCCATGTTTACCGCCATTATTGTATGTTTATCGAATATTACGTCGCTTCGGTTACGCGAATGGAGGTCGACTGATAAGAGTAGCCACGAGGTGTTCAGTATAAACCACCGTTTCAGTGTCTATGATAAAAAAATAAATGTAATGGGACATTTCTAATCATCATCATCATCATCAGCCTATACAGTGTGTTACCGGCGTGCGGGCATTTATTAAAACTGACGATAATGTATCAAATTAGCTATCGTTTGCAAGTATTAGCATATCATAATTATCTACACTAATATTATAAAGAGGAAAACTTTGTTTGTTTGTTTGTTTGTTTGTTTGGTTGTAATGAATAGGCTCAAAAACTACTGGACCGTTTTTAAAAATTCTTTCACCATTTGAAAGCTACATTATCCACGAGTAACATAGGCTAAATTATATTTTGGAAAAATAGGGTGCCGCAAAATATTTTGGTTTTTATCGACACTTCTACACTTCCTACTAATATTATAAATGTGAAAGTTTGAGATTATGGATGTTTGGATATTTGGATATTTGTTACTTTTTCAGCCAAAACTTAAAAATTCGTCTGGTAGAATTTCCGAAACCTAAAACCTGAAAATCCGAAAACTACGCGGACAGATAAACAAACAGCTTCAACTAGACGTGGCTAACAAAAAAATCGTATTAAATATTATATTATAGTTCCGAGATCTCTTTTGTGTTACCCCGAATTTAACGCGAGCGGAGCCGCGGGCAAAAGCTAGTTTAAAATAAAGCCACAAATGCAATTCTTCCATTTTCTGAGTCTTCAATGTATGCGTAACTTAACTTCACTTAACTTCCAGTTAATACTAAGATGACATTAGATTTGTCATTTTGTGACATAAACTTTACTGTACATTGTTTTCTTAGAAAAGTAACGCAATGTGATATTTTGTTTTTTAATGCAATTAAGCTAATGGTTAGATTAACAAACCGCATCTCTTAACACTGCTTCAAGAAATGCCCGCACGCCGGTAACACACTGTATACGTCCCACTGCAGGGCACAGGCCTCCTGCAGTATGAGAGGGCTTGGGCGATAGTTCCCACGCGGGCATAGTGCGGATTGGGAACTTCACACACAACGTTGAATTACTTCGTCGCTGTGTGTAGTTTTCCTCACGATGATTTCCTTCACCGAATAGCTCGTGATAAATATCAAATTTAATATCGCACATAAATTCCGAAAAATTCAGAGGTGCGAGCCCGGGGTTTGAACCCACGACCCTCTGCTTGAGAGGCCACAGTTCGAACCGCTGGGCTATCATTTCTAATGAAATTCCAAAAAATCTGTACCTAGAAGACAACGTACAGTCAAGGAAATTGATACCTGTGCCACTTTGAACCTTTTCATAATGAGTTTTACATTGCTTTGATTAGTAAATGATATGGTATGTCACAGTGACATTTCTTGTAAAAAGGTACAAAGTGGCACAGTTATCAAATTCTTTGGCTGTACCTATACAAATACAAGCACGCCTGTGTTCCTAAGTGGGGTAGGCAGAATACACGAAGCGTGACATGAATCATTATTATACTGTCTCACGTTTCGTTGTATATCTAGCATTATTAGTTTAAAAAACCGGCCAAGTGCGAGTCGGACTCCCGCACTGAGGGTTCCGTACAAACAGATTACAACGCCATCTAGTGACAGATTTTCGAACTAATGATAAATTTTAACTTTATTTAATAAAAAGAAAACTACTTGGTAGATTTTGTTCAAACCAATTTTCGTTGATAGTTTTTATGGTAATGTACATCATATATTTTTTTTAGATTTATCACTCTTTTATTTTAGAAGTTAGAGGGGGGGGACACAACTTTTTCAACTTTGGAAGCGTCTGTCGCGCAAACTATTCACTTTAGAAAAGTACGATGTTAGAAACCTCAATATCATTTTCAAAGAGCTATCCATAGATACCCCACACGTATGGGTTGGATGAAAAAAAAAAATGAGTTTCAGTTCCATGTATGGGGAACCCTAAAAAATTATTGCTTTTTTTTAATTTTGTGTCATAATCTTAATGCGGTTCACAGAACACATCTACTCACCAAGTTTTATTAGTATAGTTCTCATAGTTTCTGAAAAAAGTGGCTGTGACATACGGACAGACGGACAGACATGACGAATCTATAAGGGTTCCGTTTTTTTGCCATTTGGCTACGGAACCCTAAAAAAGGATGCCGCCTAAGGCTAAACCTGTAGAAATGGACAAGTGTTATGCTAAACTCTCACACACGGGATTAAATGCAATAAAAGAAGTGACTGCGATAGAAATTAGATTTCTTAAAATATCGTGGTTACATTCAGCTTTAGTAACGCTAATACAAAAGCCAAGACATGGTACAGCGTGGCGGCATCCGATTACCGACTTATCTCTTTAATTTCCGACATTTTTTGGTACAAGGTAAACGTATAAGATGCGTCAGACGGCCTCCCAGGGGAAATCAATGGGACTCGAGCCCACATTCCGATTACACCGCGATTTCCTAAACCACCAGTTAACAAAGCATAAACTATATAAAGAATATCGTGGCGGGAATAGACGCCTTTTTTGCACCGTTGAAAGGAGGATTCTTAGAGGAAAACGCTCTTTTTGTGATCACGAGATTACCTAGTTGGAACGCAAAAAGCTTGTGAATGGCTAGCGATGTATCAAACCGATTATAGTTTTAAAGAGAGAGAGGACATACATACATACATCACACTTGTATTCCCGAGTGGGGTAAGCAAAACGCACGAAACGCTACATGGGCAAAACCATGACTTTTTTTTAGGTTTGGAGTTACATACATGCATACATACATATACTCACGCCTGCGTTCCCAAGAGGGGTAGGCAGAGCACATGGATTCAAAAACCCAGTGCCACGTTCAGCGATTTCAGGGTAACCAGATGGTTAAACGTGATATTGCAGTGACAGGTTGCTAGCCCATCGCCCACAATACACTAACCCTTTCCCAGAGTCGACTCTTACGACACCCACGGGAAGAAAGGGGGAGGTGGTATTCTAACCCGGCACCACACGGGGCTTTGGAGTTGACAGGTATAATAGTGACATGTTGCTAGCCTGTCGTCTAAAATATGCCTTAACCTATTTCCCTAGTCTCCTCTTATGACATCCACAAAATAATTCAAGAGATAGATGTAGCTGTGTTATTTACTCAGCTTCTTTTATAGTATCTAGGTACAATTGAGCCAATTGATTTCTGACTTAGGCTCAATTCACACCAGAAGAGCAGCGAAGGGCGGCGTAGCGGAGCGCAGTTTCAATGTCAGAAATTTTCATTTTATTTTCATTACAATAAGACTTATTATCGCATGAGAAACTCTAACGATGCGCGCGGATGCCCGCGGATCCGCGGGAATTCCAGCGCATTCCATAAACAAAGCCGTGCGACTGCGCGAGCTGTCGCGGGAATGCCCGAGGATGCTCGAGTAGTCGCGACGGCCGCTGTCAATATGTCAATATGTCAATATGTAAATTCAAGCGACTTCCTACGCATTCCAGCGGCTTCTCGAGCAGTCGCAGGAATCCTCGCACATTCTCCACGGAGCGGGTCGCTGCGCTTCGCCGCCTTTCGCCGCTCTTCTGGTGTGAATTGAGCCTTACCGTAGAATGTTGTCACAATAAACGCAATAAAGATTTCCTCTGTGGAGCATTGCAATATCACTGACGTTTACTGCAAATAGGATCTAAAGTGAGCAAAACCAATTACTTCGATAGTGCTCGCAACTAAAAATAAAGTATAACGTGGGCCTTTCTACGTTCCGTTGAGTGTAGCAGCAATAGACTACGTACAGTCACCAGCAATAATATCTGCTACTTAGAAGCGTTCATAAAAACTGACTCGTCCTACTAACCCTAGTAGTAATAGAGTCGTGTCAGATATTTATGCGGTCTTATTTTGTCAGTTATTGATGCTGGTGACTGTACATTGCGACACAATTTATAGGGATTTAGTGCTGTTAACTTTATAACACGAGCTCTTACTTTTGAGTTCCAGCGTGGAGGATAATACAAGCGATAAAATTACTGCCAATGAGCTCCCTGACGCTTATATTCAATCTGTCTTTGACTTATATTAAAATTACTTGGGGTTTCTTTATTTTTTTTTATTGTCAAAGTATGACTCGCGCAAGAAGGTATCCGTTCCTATTATTATCTATCTATGTACGTTATTAAGTAAACACATAGTGTCAAGGCTCAAGGATAACGGATTGATAAACATACTTAACTTTGTCGATATCCCCGTAAATCGTCTAGGTAACCCAACTGTAAATCGGGATATGCTACATAAAAATAGCCACATTTTATAACGTTTAACCATCTGGTTACCCCGAATTTGCTAAACGTGGCACTGGATTTTTGAATTCATGTGCTCTGCCTACCCCTCATGGGAATACAGGCGTGAGAATATGTATGTATGTATGTACATTTTATTTTAGACTAACAAATATGAATTGTTTACAGCTTTAAAATACCGGAGAACTTAGGGTATATCCACGTATAGTCCCAACGTTATATTTCCACGGTTTCTTGAGAAAAAGTTCTTTCAATACAGTGAACTGATCCTGTAAGAGTTCCTTTCTTCCTTTAGAGTTACGTTGCGGAACTACACTACTGTACGTAGGTGCTTTTTATTTGAGTGTAAGACAACAACAGTAAGCAGGTAATAATTTACTCATAAATCATTTTTACTCGACATCAATAAGATTGCTGCTCAGCGTATACTGCTCACTGCCTTGGTTTTCAGCTACAACCATTTTTGAGTACTTACCGAAAAATTTAGCTAGTACCCGGTATTACGAATAGTACTTTAGTTCTAGCGATACCAGAGCAACAAGACTTCGCAACAGTATTCCACAGACCCACTAACAGGTCGTCCAATCATGCAGAGAATCCAATCTAACAATGGGCTAGAAATGTTACCCAGCCTGCCGCTGAACATCAGTCAATATATTAAATCAACATATCACCTCGTTGCTTTGTTTCACATCAATTTGTCTAGTCGTGCATACCCTTTATTCGCCGCATTAGCATCGACTGGTTAACAAATTCAATTATGGTAATCTATTTGTGATTTCAGTGATGTGAAAACTAGATTTATATACTTACGTTGTTTACGCGAACGCCAAACCGATTAGATAGTGTGACATCACACTACACACATTTTAACAGACCGTAATCGCGCGGCGTATCGAAAATCATAAATTTTCGCCGCGGGCTTCCCAGCTTTGCCCACTTACCCATTTCTTTATGGTAATGCTTACAGCATTTTTAATTCGATGATAAGATAGTGTTACTCATAAGAAGCGGTCAGGTGGTGACGTGAGGCTGATTATGATATTGGAATAGTACCTAATAACTACAGAAAGTGGGATCTATAGCTTAGGGCTGGTTCAGACGGACAGCGTTTAAACTGCAACCTAATTGCTAAATAGTAGTTCGAGTGTAGTTTTTTTTCGTTTGATTAACTGAATCAAAACTGCCAACCAGAGGGACGAGACGGACAGCGTTTGAACTGCAATCTAGCTGGAAATTAGCAGATCAAGTAAAGTTTTTATGCAGTTGGTGTAACTGCATCAAAACTCCAAAGCAACTGAAAGTGGACTGCGCAGTGGCTTTGGAGTTTTGATGCAGTTCAAATGCTGTTCATCTGTATCGGTCCTCAGTGTGTCTACTCCTTCGTGCTCAGTGCTCAGTGCCATTCGGTTGCTGAACGTTGTACAAGGATACTTCGGACGAAGAAAGTTTTGTTTTCATGACGTTAGTCTCTTTTCTGCTGTAGTAACTTAAGTAGAAAGCTGCTGACTACCTTCGTTAAGATTCAACACAATAACAAAAATAAACCTTCGCTCTCACTCTCGCTCTGGATATCAAAATCTCTAGCGCTAAAAAAATCATATAGGCCTTAAAATTTCACTATTACTAAAGTGTTCAAGTGATCGTTACACGATTCCTGAGTAATAATCCGTGTTCCCCACGGAAGACAGCAACAATTCGCGGCATCCCAGTAATTTGGGCCACGACAGATGGGAGATTATTTGAAAGACAAAAGTTCAGGAAACAATTCAAGTTGCGAAGGAAGTTGGCCGAATAATCTCGTACGTGAAAGCAGTTTGTTTGTCAGCGAGAGTTCGGGATATGACGGGGAAATGGTGGTCGTGATCTTGAAACAGATTTCGCCTTTCGTTGCATTGTCAGATTTAAACTTTACTGTTGTAACAAACACGAATTTAAAAATATTTTCAAATAGAAAGCCAATTTACTTTCCAAGAACATCACCCCAATGTTTCTTATGACATTTTTTTAACAAAGAATACTCTTTGTAAACGTTATGTCCTAAGTGAGTTGTTTATAATCAAACTGACACCCCGAATTAACATATTGGCTACATTTATCCCAGAAAAGTGCCTAATTCTCGCGAGATTGACTTTAGAGAACACGCAGTCGATGTTACTGAAATATCTACGAGGAAGTCTTTATTTTGAAGAGATAAATAAAGAGAATAACGTCTCAATTTGTGCAGCTCATCCATTACTCAGAGGAACCGTGCAAACCTCTTCGGGGTTGTCACCTCGTGCATAACAAATATGATTTAGCGCCTAACTAGATTACTCACAGTTCAGTGCGTTGCTGGAGGCGTTTTGATCCCGTGGGCGTTTTCGTTTAAAACGGATACAACATTTTTCATTTCTTAAGGATACTTTGGGAGTTGTTTTTTAGTCAGTGAGAATTGTTGATTACTTGAAGCCTATTCAATCTTTATAATGAAGTGAGTGTAATTATTTCAGTCAGCGGAGCGATTTGTCTTTTCACTGATCCTGCCATTTGTCAACCTTCTAATTTGTAATTTTGTATATTGTTACTTTAACATACTCTAACGATATTTCATACATACTCATCACGCCTGTATTCCCAAATGGGACAGAGCACACAAATATACACACTACATTGACAAAAGCTATTTAACTTTTAGTATATTTTTTAAGGTTTTGAGTTGGTAGGTTATCTAACAAACCAACCTTAGTAAAATGTCCAATTTGTTTTTAATATGAACGTCATTGAATGGACATCAGAAAAGAGAAAATGAGAATTCGATTACGGTTCACAGGTAACGGTACTAAACTTCATGTCATTATTTAAAACCATCCATCCATACATCACACCTGTTTTCCCATATAGAGTAGAGTAGGCACTGCACATGAAACATTATTTTTATTATATTACATAATATACCTTAACCTGTAAAAAGCTCATAGTAATAGTTCCATTTGTTTGGCTTTCCGCCGGCTTTCACTACAGCCGCGTAAGTTTTTAATGAGACACCAAAATCATTGAGATTGATACTCTTACCTATGCTGTTCTCCTGACCTTTTAATACTTCACTGCTTTGGTCACGTCTCAGCTCATTCTTCACGTTACCAAAAGCGATATTAAGCAAACGCTCGAATCCAGCCACACATGCAGGCCGAATTTCATTTGCATAGATTGATTGGGTTCGACCTATATAGGAAGGTGTCTGCCGACGTGCGTCATTGATAACAGCTGATAACGTGGTACGTAACGCATCGTGGTAGCGAGAGCAAGTAATGTACATAGCAACAGGTGATATGTGTATTTGACTGTTACAAAGAGAGGTTAGAGTACAACATGGCTCAATGACCAGTGAAAAGTGCCCTCCGAAACAAAAGCTTGCTACGTGTTCCAATCTTGCGTAGTGGCATCCTTTGGTTTGAAACTGTCGCCGATTTACCTCCACTGCGTCAGTCCACAGATTTTCGGATAACAAATCGAGCAACACCTAACCTGTAGGCTTGGCATGGCAACACGGACGAGTCGATTCGCATGCGAGTTATACTACCTGCCATTTTCTGAAGATCCTAGTTAGACAGAGACATGTGTAGTCTATTCCGCGTCTGTTAAGGCTGGTGCAACACCCAATATCGCTTCCATCAGCCGTAACTAAATGCTAATTCAGCATTGTTAATTGAGGGCATGACGTCATGCTGAATTGCAGTAAATAAACATAAATATGTACTACGTAGGTATTAAGTTCATTTATGTTACAATACTCTTGATTATAAGCTATGTCGTTACTCTGCCACTTTATTAAGTAAATATTTAAAATTAGTCCTGCCGTTCACTTAATTCGCACAAGTTACAATATTTGTCACTTTCTGATGTCCTTAATTAGACAGTGACAATTACAATCTATCAGGATCTCGTGTGCGACTAAACTAGCGCTTTCCTATGGTAAACCGCTCGATCTTCATCCAACCTCATAAGGTGACCTAGCCCAGTCTGTAGCATTTCAACTCGTCGATTATGTCAGATTCAGCCACAGTCTGATGCATGAGTTATCCGATTATTCGCTTCGGCTTCGCTGTAAGCTGTGTTGCCACTTTGGTGGTTTTTCCACCAGAACCAGCGCTTTTTCTAGGCTTTTAGTGGTTCTGTTTTTGCGTTTAGCGGTTTTTTATTTTTAGTGGTTTTTGGTGGTTTTTCGATACAGATAGAACCCAGCAACTCATTTTCGAGAGCGAAATTCCCTACAGTTCTAGAAATTAGTAACAATCTATGTTTACGGCGGGATATCTCTAGACGTCGTTAGTTAATGTTTTATTAAAATAAAAGTTTATTTAGTCTGATATTTCAATCCCATATATTCAGAGAAATTTGATGTTTTTTAGATCTAAATTCATCTATCTCTAGCGTTTAAAAAAAATCCAAGGTGGCAACACTGGCTGTAGTGCAATCGCCGCGTGCGCCGTCTAATTATAACTGAATCGAATCGCGTTTAGCAGGTGACGCGGATGTGTTCCCGATTCAATGCAATCAAAGAACTCGCTGTAAATATGTCTGGAGAAAGATACATACATAGATAACGCCTGTATTCCCAAATAGGGTAGGTAGAGCGCGCAACGCTACAAAGACAAAACCATAACTATCTCAAGTTTTGTGGCCACTTCTAGCATCTTTTTTAGGTTTTAAGTTGGCAGGTTTTATAGTGAGAGGTTGCTAGCCTGTCGACTAAAATATACCTCAACAGATTTTCGTAGTCGCCTCTTAAGACATTCAAGGAAGAAATGGAGAGGTGGAGAGGATGCCTCAAGTAATTGAGAAATACTGTCCACTTATAATAAACTTTTTGGTCACTGCACCTTGTTGAATTTACTTGGGCTGTGTCGTGAATAAATTGACATAGTTCCCTGATTTTGAGAATCCCAGGAAGCCAATTCAAGGAAGTGTGTATAAAATTTTGCTTAAGTTCAATTTGATTACAAGTGTCACGACGGATGAAACTAAAATAAATCTTGTAAAGAACCTTGTTTCCTGGAGCAAATTATTTCGCTAGGATACCCCTCGACATCAAAAGGATCCGATTTCCATTTTCGCGTTCCAGCTACCTGAGAAACTTTCCCCGAAATCGGTTAAGTTATGAAAACACACCATGCAAACAGAACAACTTTTTCATTTATAATTTTAGCCAGCAGACTTAAAACTTGTTTGAAATAACTAGTAATTTTAGTCGAGTAGAATGAAGTTTACTCGAGTAAGCTTTTAGCTTGAAGTAATCTAGTGTAAAACCACGGGCTTGCCGAAGAATTTTCCAATTAACTTTTTGGTTATGTTAACAAGGTTTTCAAAAATCCAATTTTACTAGCCATGGTGTAATGGAGGAGTACAGCAGAAAGATAAACGTAAGAAAATGTAGGTAAACTTAAATCTGCGAGGGCAAATAAAAATTTTGCCGTAACGAGTTTGTACATCCGGGAAGTCTTTAAATTGCGAGCGGACACACCGGGTTCCGTAACGTAAACAGCTACCTCAATTACAAAAAAAAAATGTATGTACCTACTGAAACTCAGTAATCCTACTAACATGTCCACCATATATTTCAACCAATTCAGAGTCAATTCGACTAGTGCTAGTGGAAGCAGGCGACTGTCGAGTTTCAAGTCAAATTTAGTATTGCCTATTAATCTGGCGGGGAGGAACCACTGGCTGATGGGTTTTTAGTGGGTATGCCTCCCTGTGAGGAGAGCCCCACATAACCGTCGCGTGGTCCCCAAGACGTGGCGGTATGTGTAAAGCATTTGCCCACCGCCCAAAAAAAACGGTAATGATATAGGGTTTCTCCATTACTGCCGAGGATGCCGTGGCGACTGGCAACTGGAAAGGAGGCACAAAATGTCAGAAACCATTGATATCTCCCTCTCTCTCTTTCTATCTCTCTTTCTCTTTCTTAAAAACCTCGGATATTTACTTTACGTTACGTCTCCCAATACATCTCACATAAAAAATAAAGAATATAAAATGTACAAACAGTTTGCTAATTGATCCCTAAATTAAACTTTAACCCGGCCGTATAGACTTTTATTTCATCATAAAAACAAACAATCGCAAAATGAAGACGAAAATAATCTCAAAAATATTTTAGGCACGTGGAATTAATTCAATCCTTACTAATATTTAAATGTGAAAGTGTGTTTGTTTATTTGTTTGTTTGTTTGTTTGTTTGTTTGTTTGTTTGTCCGTCTTTCACGGCTTAACGGAGCGATGAATTGACGTGATTTTTTTAGGTAGAGATAGTTTAGTTAGGGCATGGAGAGTGACACAGGCTACTTTTTGTCTCTTCAAAACTCTCTTTCTCTACTTTTTGTCCCCATTTCCCTAACGTGAGGGGTGGAAGTTTGTGGAAAATCCCGCAATTTTCAATGTAGAAAGCTATAAACTGGTATGTGTGCTATCTCTTCTGTGCTACCTCGAATTTAACGCGAGCGGAGCCGCTGGAAAAAGCTAGTTTTAGATAAAACTGTTTGATGCTCAGATGTTCGAAGAGCATAGCATGTCTTGCCACGCCTGTCTCAACGACAACATCCGCCGAGCCCTCGTCATCGCCAACTGCCCTAAAGTGCTTGAAATGAACGGCCTCACTTTGGATGACGGTGTAGTTATTTACTACATACATACAAACATATTCCCACGCCCGCATCCCCAAGAGGGGTAGGCAGAGCACATTAATTCAAAAATCCAGTGCTACGTTTAGCAATGTCAGGGTAATCAGATGGTTAAACGTGATATTGCAGTGACAGGTTGCTAGCCCATCGCCCACAATACACTAACCTTTCCCAGAGTCGACTCTTACTACTTATTAGATAATCACTAATTCAAGAAAATTTATAAAGTCACAGTTCACAAGCACAGTTTTTAATTAATGTTTACAGTTTATGACATCCGAAAAAATAAACAACTAAGAAACACAAATAATGACGCTTTAGTTTTTATTGAATTGGCATCGCCGTTCAGAGAGGGAGACCGTTCAGAGCCACAGAACTTAAATGGAGTTCATAATGAAAATGTTTTCATCATTATTATTAGAATAGTAGTTTCATTATTACTAAGCCTTGTGCTTTTAAGTGCGTCGCTGTAGTTACGCCCTCCATTAGCTAGGCACGCCGTGTTTTCTGAGTAACATTCCGTGTCGGCTTTTTCTGTATTTACTATTTATATTTTTACAGAGTTGCCGACCTTGAGGCTCTAAGTTATTTAGACATTAGTTTAATCGAAAAATACGGTTTTTTAGGGTTCCGTAAATCTAAAGGAAAAGGAACCAAGATCACTTTTTCATTTTTCTAAGCAACGCGTAGGTATAAAGTTCAAATCAGATCGGATACATGTCAGAATAATATTGCAAGACTTTGTCTAAAGTGCACACTTTAGATATGTACCTATTAAAACCAAATGTCAAGTCCAACCGATCATTGAAACTGGGTCAAATTTCAATTACTTAGGTAGGTTTTGTTACGGAACCCTCAGTGCGCGAGCCCGACTCGCACTTGACCGGTTTTTTAATTGCGAAGTCTGTACAGCTTGAGCTCTTGGGTTAATTCAAATTGTCAGGGCTAATTTAATTTGTGACTTCGAGTAATAAGAAAGTCCATTTACGGGTCTTGAATGTCAAATGTGATGTTTTTTATCCTTCTCCCCAACTCTGCGTAGAATTGTTTCATCGCAATCCAAAGGATCTATGTATTTTTCCAGGATAAAAAATAGCCCATATGTTCATCCAGGGTGTCAGTTTCCTGCATATCTAATTTCATCCAAATGGTCACACATTTTGGGCATGAACACACTCATAAACTTCCCAATCTATTATACATGCATGCATCACGCCTGTATTCCGAAATGAGGCGTGGGTAGATCACACGAAACGCTACGTAGACGAAACCTAGCCACTTGCAGCATGTTTTTAGGCCCCAAGTTAGATAAAAAGAGTTATACCTAATAGTGACAGGTTGCTAGCCTGTCGTCTGAAACATACCGAAACCTATTTATGAGAAGAAATAGAGTAGTTTTATTCTCAGTCCGATACCGCACGAGGTACCCAGTAAGTATGTATATATTATTGTGATTGTGACGTATTTCCATCCACACATTTGCTCTTCAAACAGTACATTTAGTTTACGATTTGAGAAATTAGAATTGCACAAAGAACACCTCATGCTTGTTATTAAAATACCTCCCACCAGATAAAACCACAGCTCCAACGTTTCACGGAATTAAATTCAGTTTTAATTATAAAGTTGGCGCAGACTGCAACGATGCCATTATGCCACTAAGTTGGTCAACCGACGCTCTCTGGGCTCTAGAGAGCAACAATAATTGCGACCTAATAGAGTAAAGTATACGCAATGCAAGTGTTGACATCGACTAGACGTTTAAAAACTAAACTTTTTTGTAAAAATGGCCATCCCTCTTCCTTTCTTCCGTGGATGCCGTAGGAAAGGACTAAGAAAATAGGTTTGGGTATGTTTTAAGGGACGGGCTAGTAACCTGTCACTATTATACCTACTTCTTCCGTCAGTTGTTAAGCCCAAAGTTATGCTAGAAGTGGTCGCAAAGCGTGTAGTCACGGTTTTGGCTATGTCATCTTTTGGGTGCTCTGCACTGCACTGCCTTTAAGTACTATTTGGGAACACACACGTGATCGTTTGTATGAACTTAAAATAATTCTTCTTATAAAACAATGAGAATTTTGTATCCGTAATTAAAATAACATATCTACATATCGATGGGCCCTACGTACAAGGGCCAAAGTGTAAAATCCAAACTTTACAGGGCGAGCTGTTAAAGACAAAACCTGTTG
>BHDV01011955.1:372135-383654 GCA_005406045.1 Adoxophyes honmai
ATAATATAATACAGGTTGCTAGCCTGTCGCCTAAAACATACCTTAACCTCTTCTCATACGACATCCACGGAATAACTGGAAGGGTGGTATTCTAAATCCGACACCATGCGGCACTAGCTACAGATACATGAATTATTATGAACTAGCAGGAACTCCTAGCTGGGATTGTACAGTCATAACATTAAAGTCACTACATGTCCACATGTCACGTGCATCGTTAATGGTTATGTTCGTAGAATTTTCATTTGTCTACAGTGTGTCACCAACATCAAGGAAAACATTTTCGACTACAACTTTAACAATACATAGTCGCATACCTACATTGTTTGGATGGATGACTATTCATTGCGCAAATATTAACAACGAACAGTTCACCCTTGACCTTAAACAGTTTAAGCGAGACCAGAGATCATTTCAAATGAATTACCTATTGTTTTTCTTTTCAAATTACATTAGCACGCGCATTTATTTTAATGATCTAGCGATGTATTACTAGCGCCATCTATGCTATCACTAGTGCAACGCGTGTTACGTACACCGCACACGCAGATCGAGCAGCTGATACGATGCGATGTTAACGCAATCTCGATAGAGGGCGCTGTTGGTCTCATAAAACATTCGTTGCACTTTTAGATCAAATACGTAAAGATAAACTTTATAGCATCCTTTATTTCTCGATAAAATATCAGTAAATTATTTTTAATCTTTATTTTTTTGATTCGTTTTTTTTTTTCGGAGCAAAGATAGCGTGTGCGATTTAATAGACCGAGAAATTAACCACGCAACTACAGACCTACAAGAGGATGCGTGCCTAACTGTGTAATTAAGATTCAATACGCATAATGATTTATGAGCAAAACAGATTCTACACATGCAGTTCTCTGCTATCTGGATCTGAGCATTATTAAATTAAGATTTAGGACAAGCAAGAGGGCCTAAAACAATCATTGAAAAATACATGGAAGAGAGAGGCACAATAGTGACAGATTGCTAAGCTGTCGCCTAAAGCATACCTAAACCTATTTCCTTAGTAGGTAGAAATGGAGCTGAGGTGTTATGCAAGTTCGACACCACCCAACCCAAGTCATAAGTACTTAGTAATAAAAATACGGACTTTCAGCTATACTCGTAACACTCTCAGTATCAGCATCTTTAGCTAAACAAGCAACATATAAACTGACATAAAAGTTGACAAGAGACTGTAGAAACAAATGAATACCAACGGTGTCGAGCTCTGAAACTCGTCTGCCGTTGAACACAGTCTGTCCTCAGACAACCAAGTAATTGGGGCACATATCGGTCGCTGTAAAAAATCCAATCCGAAAGTTCTGGAGTTTGTCAGGTGAAGATAGAATTGGGTGCCCCCCCTTAGGTAAACACTATTAACCTGTTCTAGCTAGATAGAGCACCGCTTTTATAGTTCGTTGAATCGGATCGGAGTCATGCAGAGATTTTCATGTTTTTGCAGGTTGAACTTTTGATAGCCGTAGGCGTTTTATTTGAACAGTAAAAGTGTTTTATTCCCTTTTGTTTTATTGGTTTCACCCTTGCGTACGGGGGTGTTAAATGAGCTAGAAAGAAAAGGTTACTTACTTCAATATCACTGTTTAGAATTTTGTCTGCTCAGGTTTTAACGAGATATTATCGAAATACACACACAGAGAGACTTATTGACATAGATACAATCACGCCTGTGTTCCCACTTCTAGTTTAAAATCAGATGAAAGAGGTATAATCATGACAGGTTGCTAGCCTGTCGCCTAAAGCGTACAGTCGAACCAACTGATTCCTGATCCACCGCAGAACGTTGTCACAATAAACGTAATAAAAATTTCCTTTGTCAATCAGTGCAATGTCACTATGACGTTTACTGTGAATAGGTTCTATGGTGGGTCAGGAATCAATTGGTTCGATGGTACCTATATCCTTAACAAGCTCTTACGACATCCACGGACGATGGAGAGGTGTTATTCTAATTCTAACCCGATACCACACAGGCTGATAGACAATACCGTTTCGAACCTTCTTACAATAACATACGGTAGCAGCGAATGCATTAATGTCTAGCATATACCACCCCTCGTTTTGCTTAGCGGTGAAAGAGTAAGCAATCCCAGTTACATCATTACAATATCAACTGACGGTCGCCAGATGCGAGTACATAATAGACTTACTCAAATTCGATACCTACAAAACTAATTTGTTTCACCGCTGATTAAATTTCCGAGGATGCCGGAGCCGAAGTTTAACCGAGTCACATCTCATTTCAATAAAGTTGGTAGAAACTTGAGACATTGCATTGGATGTGATATGGTTCAATTAAAAATTTAGTCTCGTGTCACGCATGTGATACGGAGTTTGGTGTTCTTGGAGGCAATTATGATTGCCAGTGGGGAATGGGCTGCTTTTGTTGGAAACACGTTTTACTTTTAATCATTTGTATGTAAATGTCGTCGTTCAACATAATATGTAGTATCAGTTATCATCCAAACAGGGTTTGCTACGTTACCTACCATCCCGTACCTACTTATATCACGCCGGTATTCGATATTCCCAAATGGGGTAGGCAGAGCACACGAAAGGCTTGACATACAAATCCATGACCGATTCACTCTTCATAGAGACTTCTAGAATTTATTTAGGATTTAAGTTTTGAGGTATTATAGTGAGAGGTTGCTAGCCTGTCGCTTGAGATATACCTATTTTTTTAGTCGCTTCTTACGACATCCACGGAGGATATAGAGGTGTTATTCGAACCCCGACACCACACGGCAAATCCCAACAAGCCCTTACGTCTAGCAGAAACACGCGCGAGATGAGGCAAGCGTGAGATAAACTATACCTGTCACTATCGAACTAAAGATGTCACAAGATTACAGACAGATCTGATCTCGCGCGCATTTTTGGTCTAAGCCACAAGTTTAGCTTCTCCAACAGAAGCCACTAAACCAAACCCACTCTTCCCCATAAAACTTCGTAAATCGTTACGCTGGTTTATTTATTATTCCCCCGCCATGATTGGTATACACTTTTACTGGAACGCTCCAGTTTTTTAATGGCTGCAAGATGGTGGATTAATTGCGTAATTTTGGTAATGAAACTGTTTTGTATGCACGAAAGGCGGGCCTGGATATTTACAGTTTACAGGCGGGAGAAATTGAAAATACCAACTAGACATCTAAAATAAAGAGACACACTGTACTCTACAAACTTCTACAAGTGACTGGGTTTTACCATTGCGCGGATAACCGAAAAGCACGTTGGCAGCTAGGTATATGCATCACCAATCACCGGTGCGATCACGTTATCACTGGTGATATCAAGAGCTCATTTTTCAGGGTAGGTAACTCAGTTCAATAATGAATCGATGCTCCGAGTGTAAGCATCCTAGGTGGGTTCATTGACCTAGGAAGCAACAATGTGGGTGAAACATTTTGGTTATAAAACGGATATGTAGGCCTAGCAAACGGACTGAATCTCTTCAGTAGATACAGTAGGCCACATTGTGGAAAAGCAGGTTGTACTCTCGATCATCCTAAACTCAAGATCGTTTGATATTTTGTAGTTAAAATCACCCGGTTTTTCCTTTACTATACTTAGATGTAAGTCTAAACCTCGTTTATGTAGATACCTTTTATTTGGTCCATTTCACTTATCACAATTAGTCAAATTACTATAATTCTTTAAATTAATTTTGTGGTGTCGGGTTTAGAATAATAACTCCATTTCTTCAACAGAATTCGTAAGAAGCAACTAAATAAACAATAGGCTAAGGTCGTACATTTTAAACGACAGTCTAGAAACTTGTCACATTGGTGACAATTACAAACCTTTCAACTTAAAACCTAAAAAAAGATTCTAGAAGTGTTTACGAAACCTAAAATGGTCATGATATAGCCTGTAAGGTTTGCCTACCCCATTAGAGAATCGCTAACAGGGATTGTTGAGGCACTTACCTATGTTTGTAACTTGGTCGTGTAATAGTATTACACGTAATCAATTAGTATTACAGTAATACTAATCCAATTGCTAACATCTAGTCGGTCACGTCGGTCATTGGTTACTCGTCTAAATTGCGAACAGTGGCAAGTGGCTTAACAATCCCGGTTCACGACTGTACTTACGTAATTTTACTAATAAGTTAAACACAAACTACAATGTTCTTTACTGTATTAGGAGCTGTTAAATATTCCAGTAAAAATTAACGAAGCATCTGAATAGCTGCCGTAAATAATTAACGGTTGTTTTAGTTTGCTCCCTTTCGCCGTTCTTGGGATATAAAAGACGTAAAACTACAAAGAAAGTTGCAACTGTTTGTAATTCCGTGAACTGTTTTACTTAAACGCAATGCACGTGGAATCATCTACTTGGTGCAGCAGTTTGTAGCTTATTTTTCTCACGGAGACATAAAAAACCAGCTCAAAACAACCAAGAAAATAAATGTTTTCTTTTTTTTTGCAACTTGAAAGGGCATGCCAGGATAAGCTAAGTGAATCTGCCCCCACCGAGTTTGGGCTTGTAATTTTTATGGATGGTGTGACTTTACATTAGTAATTAATGTGCAAAATTTCAGCACCATAAACTTCATAGTTTTTGTTTAAATAAAAAAAAAAGAAATATCATTTTTCTTTGATAGTTTTTTTTTTAGTGAACCGATTTTTGCGTGCTTCACACATATTGTACATTTAGTAGAGATGATTAAACGACTATTATTACATTTTCACTGTGTCATACAAAAAAATGTAAAAAAAAACATTTAAAGTTTTCAAAAAATTTTTTTTTTTACTTCCGCGTTAGAGACCGCTCCAGTTTTTTCACTGGTAATACACCCACTAACGCCCTATAATATACATTTTTTTCAAAATTTTGGCTGAGGGAGAACATGGAGATATCTTTACATGAAATGATTTACGTACATTTCCTAGAACAGTTATGTATAGGTAATTCATATCAGAATGATTACAACCCCTTTAGAGGGGTACCTACATGAAAAGAAAATGTATGTAAATCATTTCATTTAAAGATATCTCCATGTTCTCCCTGAGCAAAAATTTTGGAAAAAATGTATATTAAAGGATGTTAGTAGGTGTATTACCCCTGAAAAAATTGGAGCGGTCTCTAATGCGCAAGTAAAAAAAAAATTTTGAAAACTTTAATCGGAATTTTTTATATTTTTTTGTATGACATAATGAAAATGTAATGATGGTAGTTTTATTATCTTTACTAAATGTACAAATGTGTGCAGCACGAAAAAATCAGTTCACAAAAAAAACTATCAAAGATTTTTTTTTCTTTAGTGAACCGAATTTTCAGTGGTAATACACCCACTAACATCTTATAATTTACATTTTTTCCAAAATTTTTGCTCAGGGAGAACATGGAGATATCTTTAAATGAAATGATTTACATACATTTTCTTTTCATGTAGGTACCCCTCTAAAGGGGTTGTAATCATTCTGATATGAATTACCTATACATAACTGTTCTAGGAAATGTACGTAAATCATTTCATGTAAAGATATCTCCATGTTCTCCCTCAGCCAAAATTTTGAAAAAAATGTATATTATAGGGCGTTAGTGGGTGTATTACCAGAGAAAAAACTGGAGCGGTCTCTAACGCGGAAGTAAAAAAAAATTTTTTTTGAAAACTTTAAATGATTTTTTTTAAATTTTTTTGTATGACACAGTGAAAATGTAATAATAGTCGTTTAATCATCTCTACTAAATGTACAATATGTGTGAAGCACGCAAAAATCGGTTCACTAAAAAAAAAACTATCAAAGAAAAATGATATTTCTTTTTTTTTATTTAAACAAAAACTATGAAGTTTATGGTGCTGAAATTTTGCACATTAATTACTAATGTAAAGCCACACCATCCATAAAAATTACAAGCCCAAACTCGGTGGGGGCAGATTCACTTAGCTTATCCTGGCATGCCCTTTCTTCAAGCTACAGAATTTTTAAGTT
The DNA here is from genome assembly GCA_005406045.1 of Adoxophyes honmai. Classification (NCBI taxonomy): domain Eukaryota; kingdom Metazoa; phylum Arthropoda; class Insecta; order Lepidoptera; family Tortricidae; genus Adoxophyes; species Adoxophyes honmai. The sequence continues at coordinate 378,105 of BHDV01011955.1, forward strand.
GAAATTTGCATTAATCATGGATTGTTCAATGACGAATTACTTCAGACAGCGTAAAGCTAAACAGTGTAATAAGTAAAAGTGACAAGAATCCGTTGCATCAGCCCTCATAAGCTACATGTGCAGGCGTCACAGCTCATCCTTATTGAATACAGTTATTTGTAGGATGACATTGATTGAAGTCCGGTCGGGACAAATCTTGAAGAAGTGCTTACGAATCAAGTAAATTGTCCTACCGCTGTATTGGACCTAGTAGACGATTATGCTGCTAATATTTAAATTTAAAATCAATATAATGTTTTAGTCAGCTTCACCGCTTACTGAAGACAAAAAAAAATCTTGTCAGACTACTGCTTCGTGTACTTTTTTACTTGCCTACATAGAGTACAGACAATCGGTCTTACAGCACGGATTGGATATTTTAAACAGGTAATATTCACAGAAATAGGTAAAACAATAAAAGAAAAACAGTAAAGTAAAATAGGAGCCGATTCCTGCAAAAATAAAGAGTACTAGAGAAAAATAAGTAGTTGCAAAGTGCAATTCTTTTTTCATTTTTTATTTGTGTACTCTACAATTAAATTAAAGAACAATATTTTGAAATCAAACCATAACTTTGTTGTTTCACGGAACATCAAAACTAGGCTGAACATTTTGAGCAATTATATTCCCAGTATTACGTTTCATAACACTAACATAATTACAAACTACAGTAAACTAGAACGCGTGGAATTTAATTTGGATTTCGTCTAGAAAACGGTTGTCTATTCTACACAATAGTTGTTAAAATAACCTTAGCATTTTCGAATACTAGAAATTTCAGTAAAAAGTCACACAACAGTAAGTAACACAACATCACTCTCGTCGAAAAATTAGATTTCAATTATTTTTTCTTAGGACCGAAGTTTTTGTACTTTTAAATATTTCTGCAAGATTATATTACTATCTAACCACCTTATAGGATTTTGTGGAAATACACTATACAGATACACTATCAAATTCTATTGCCACAACAATATTCGCGTTAAGCGCCATCTATGATTACCCTATCGGACTAAAATAACAACTGCCGCGCTGTCCGCTGTTTCCCTACAGCATGGCGACACTAAGAAGCTGAAGACGCGTCGGGATACACTTTTACTCGCATTCCTAATACGAATGCGTATGCGCAGTTTCACTCGGCGCTTGTGGCATACCAAACTGTAGATAGTCCTCGCGGTACTGCTTACGGCACATTGGTTAATTCAGTTCCTATCGTTGAAATGAAGTAATTTTACAACAACACTAGTGGCGATTTCGATAGTAGGCGATTGAAAAAGTAACAAATTACTAGTCTTAGAATAGCAATTCATGGGTCGTCTCAATATTCAATCTGTCGATGGTATGGTATGGATCTATCTCTAGTAGCTTTAACCAGAAATAAACAGAATATACGAATCGGACGTCAGCTTTAACTAATCATATAACATGATTTTTCAACAAGACATTTACCTGTGCAAATTTATACTTTGGTTAAGAATATTAGTACCTATTTCTACCGTGGATATAATACCAACCTGTCACTATTATAACTCTTTTATCTAACTTTGAACCTTTAAGTTTAATCCATGTAACGTTTTGTGTGCTCTGTCTACCCCATTTAGAAATACATGCGTATGTACGTACTACGTATTTATGCAAATAAAAAAAGGAAGCGGAGAACGTAACGGTTCGCTTGATTCACCCCTGGCGCTGACAGGCCGTATTATAATTCTGAACGGATTTATCGAACATTTTTACAGTTTCTTTAACATCGAAAACAACCGCTAATTAGCTATAGTGTTATAATATTTATAACTCACTTCCACAGTATTGTAATGCAAACTCGATTCCGAGGAACAAGACAGTAAAACAAGCTATTTGTAAGCAGCAGCGAATGTAAATAATCTAAGCTTTCTACTTTGAAATGTAAACGGTAAGAGACCTCCCTAATCTTAATATTTGATACGTAATATTGACAACTTCATACATTTTATTAAATCTACATGCATTACGATTTGTTTACTCTGACTTTACCGTATTGAGCATACTTTGTCCATTTTACTGTTAAATAGATTCCAAACAGGAATCTGAATACATATGCCGAGTAATGCCAAATTATAATACCTATATAATATATGTAAATCACAGCATAATTAGAGGGCCTGAACTATCACTGCTGAATAGAAAGGGGATATAAGTTAGATCTAACTAAAATATATAACAAATATAACCAACGCAATTAGCATTAGCTTCTCCTGGAACGTCATGGTGTTCATAAAGAAGAGGTGGAAGAAGTGACTACTTTGGATGTTTTACGACAAACGTGTTAAGCCTCCAAGTCTAGAAGCGAAAATATATCAAAAATCTAAATCGTCTTTTAACGCCATCTAGTTTCATGCATACTAAAACAGTGTCCGAGGTAAACACAAAGCATGGTGTCTCCTTGATCTCGCTAAAAGGTACTTTCAAAAATTAACGACGAAAACACAGATTAAGTTGCCTTTTAGAATATTCGCCTTTGTTCAACAACATGTGATATTCCTTCGCCAAACCGTAGTTACTTTAATAAATGAGTTGGCATCACTCACCTTTTTGTCGCGTCCCGGGCCTGCTCAGTTATTTATTGTGGACCCGTATCATTTTCGTAATTTTCCTCGTCCATTAGATAGTTTCGGGGTGTTTACATGTCACTCAGAACACGTGTTTATGTGATTATCTCATGACTAATGGGTGGACGTTTAAAAGAAAAATCTTAATCAACTGATTGCTTCCTCAATTCTCTTCCAAAACCCAAGGGAGTAATTAGATCAGTTAAAGAATTGATAGATCCCTGTGGAATCGGGTTTACAATACCTAACATTATAGAATTGATAGAATCTGAGAGCGCGAATGGATTATAAGTATTGACTACGCGCGCTCACATGGCCAACCTTTTTGTATATATTTCTATTTTTGGACTTTTACATTTTGTTTTACTGTCTTTTGAATTTGGTTGTCATCCGCCATAGCTCTAAGGCGAGCTCTATTTTGTGTTGTTATTAATTAGTTCCTTTCTTTTAATATATTGCTGTGTGTATAACAACGGTGGCCTATAATTTAAAACCCAGTGACCTAAAACTAATACTTACAATAAGAATTGGTAGACGTGGTTGCAGCAAATATATTTAACGGCAAAGTTATAAAACCCATCCTATTTTTAAAAAGTAGGGTGGGCGGATAAATTTGAAACTGAGCGTATTGGCAGAGGGTCACAAGCCTATTGGCCTAGTAGTTTAACCTATGGCCTCTCAACTTGGTCGTGGGTGGAAACATTAATTCACACCTCAAACTCTTTGTTAATGTACGAAATCATCTTTTTTAATTTATTATATGCTTGTCGGTGATGGAATAGTCCTTGATGAAATGCCACTGAACTAGAAGTACAATGTTTTTTGTGAGGTTCGTGATTCGAACCCGACATCACACAGGTTTTAACACTAAGGAAACAGATTTATGTATGCTTTAGGCAACATGCTAGCAATTTGTCATTATTAGACCTCTTCCATCTGTTTTAAACTTATGTTATTAGTAGTATAAGTGGTTTCGAAGCTTGAAATAGTCATGGTTTTGACTATGTCATGTTTCGTGTGTTCTGCCTACCCAGGAACACAGGCGTGATAGTATGATTCATGATGATTTCTAACTCCATATACTTAGTAAGTAAAATTATGTGACGATATTAGATTACCGCATTTGAAAACGTCGTATCTCCAAAGCATCCTTTTCACAGATATGACTTTGTTAAAGCGAAGGTCTATTTAGTTGTCAGTCAACACATGTTCCTAATGATTAATGTAGCACCTAATAAGGGTTCTAGGTTGTTTGTATAAGGTATTGTATGGGTCTATCTTTGTAAGTGTTTATTATGGGCAGCTTTAGTAGTACAGTCATGTTTGAAACGTTGTAAGTTTTGCTTTGAAGACTCTCTCAGACAAGATTTTCTGTTTCAACAGAGTTCCATCGCTTTCTGCTTGGAGATCTAAGTATGAATGGGGAAGGAAATTTAACTACTTAAGGCGACAGTATATAGGTTAAGGTATATCTTAGGCGACAGTTTAGCAACCTGTCACTATTAGATATACCTTTTAACACAAGCAAAAATTATTCTTGAAATGGCTACAAAACATACTTACCCCAATTTGAGATTACAGGCGTCATGTACAGTCGCGAACCGGGATTGTTGATATTTGTAACTTGGTCGTGCAAACTAATCCAATAGATAACATCTAGTCGGTCACATCGGTCATTGATTACACGTCTAAATTGCGAACAGTGGCAAGTGGCTCAACAATCCCGGTTCGTAACTGTATGTACAGGAACTATACGAGCGGGGGCTAGTATTAAAGTTGATCGTAGTTTGACTCAGTCTCCCCCTACTCATGATATCGATAGTGTCACCATATTATGTCCTATAGAAAGGATCAATGAACCGTCGGTTCTTTTGTCAAGGAATTGAGCCGATAGACTGGAAAACGAGGGTTCGATAACCCGTAAATTCAATTTGTTAAAATTCGATTAGGTACACTATAGGCTCGCTCCGAGCCCCATCGAGAATCTAATGTTTAACTAATCTACATTCTGAACTATATTATTAAAGGGGGATCCCTTATACATATTGATCTGGATTTCCGAAATCCCTGAACAAAATTCACGTGGGAATTACAAATCGGTTAACATATGAAACGACAGGCTAGCAACCTGTCGCTATTATACTATCCATTTATTTTCAACCCGTAACCGTAACCCGTGTGGTGCCGGGTTAGAATAGCACCTCCCCCTTTCTTCCCGTGGGTGTCGTAAGAGTCGATTCTGGGAAAGGGTTAGTGTATTGTGGGCGATGGGCTAGCAACCTGTCACTGCAATATCACGTTTAACCATCTGGTTACCCTGAAATTGCTAAACGTGGCACTGGATTTTTGAATTCATGTGCTCTGCCTACCCCTCTTGGGAATACAGGCGTGAGAATATGTATGTATGTATGTATTTATTTTCAATCCTGAAATTGTGCTGCGAAACGTGAAATAGTCATAATCTTAGTTTTGTCTACGTCACGTCTCGTGTTCTGCCTACCCCACTTGAGAACATAGGCTTGATTGTATGTATGTATGTATCAAACGGGGACTAGTAAAAACAAAGTAAATTTCCCATTAAATACACCAAAGAACCTCAAGACACACTTAAAGAAGCGATTTCAACGCCTTTACCACCCGTCCTTTTCAAGAGACACCGAGTCAACAACCCAGGTACATATATCTTATAGCTTTAACAATAAGATGAACACGTGCCGCTCCCATCTGCGAATGTAAACAAGGCGCTTGCGCAGATGCGCGCGCACCTGGCTCCGAGACGCGCGAGTCGCCGCCATTATGACCAAGACTGGAATACTGGATTATACTCGTAAAAAAAAAATATCGCATGCTGAGAACGAAAGTGACCCAACTCGAAAATTTGCAAAATTGAGTTAGTTATACAAAATGACCTTTAAACGCATAC
>BHDV01011955.1:386818-428501 GCA_005406045.1 Adoxophyes honmai
CCCAAAATACCAATCACATTTTTTCGTTTTCCCACAAATCAGCTTTTTTGAGTTGGGTCAGTTTCGTTCTCAGCATGCGATATGTCAGGCGAAAGAAATTTTTAGACATACATACGTACATCACGCCTGTATTCCCAAATGGTGTAGGCAGAGCATTCGAAACGTTACCAAAAAATGCCAAATTCACGCCTCGCAGCCACTTCTAGCATAATTTTAGGTTCAAAAATAGATGGAAGAGGTAAAATAGGACAGGTTGCTAGCTTGTCGCCTGAAAAATATCCTAACCTACTTCCTTAGTCGCCTCTTACGACGTCCACGGAAGAAATGGAGAGGTGTGATTCTAACCCGACACCACCTAGGTAACTCCTTCATATCACGCCTTGTTCTATTCTCTCTTCATCCAGATTCATAACTCTTGTCATACATGCTCTTCGGTTTCGGACACTTGTTAATTAACCAGATTGAGTTAAAACCTTTTCCAAATGATGGAAAGACAGCTTATTGAAATCTCACCTTGAAGAATACCTGGACGTAAACACACACCATGGGAAATTGTCTTCGTTTATCTAATGGCTGCCATAAATGTAGGGTTGCCAACTGTAAAATGTCGCAGGCAGGACAAGACGCATGAAAACCCACGTCAAAATCAGGTTTTGAGGCCCAGAAACCAGACATATCAACAGATTTTTTTTTAACTTAGTCGTTTTCAGACATTACGTTTCAGAACCATAAAACAATTGTTTTTCTAAAAATATTGACATACAAAGACAGAAGCAACAGAAACAGCAAGAAGGACTCAATTGATTTCTTTTGGAAATTCTGTGATTGTAGGCATTAGTTGAAAATTTAAACTCGTGCACTTAACTCAAATTTCCACGGAAAATTTAAACTTTACAAATCGAACCCCGCGCAGACGCTCCTCAGATACCTTTTAAACTAGGACAAATACTGGGAAACCAGGAAGTATGGCAACTCTACAGGAAAGTGGTCAACGCTGCGTAATGTAATAGAATCTCTAAAACAACAAATCAGTCCAGTGCACGTGTAAGTCTATTGCATTAGATGTAACGAGTCTGATATAAAATAGAATATCCAAAGAACGACAGACTAAAATGGCCAATGTTGATGTGATAAAAAATGGACATTGCTAAAAATAACTCTGCAGCTGCGGAATTGAATATTCCAAATGCAGCATTTATTGCCCACTGCAGTGGCAGCTGAACTATGTTAAATTCAACTAACGATAAACCGATAAAATAAAAGTTAACTATGCACCTAACTTAGATATGATTCAGATTTGTAGGAAAATCGATTCAACTTTTGTGTAAATATTTACATACATACATACATAACCGTCACGCCTTATTCCCTGCGGGGTAGGCAGAGGCGACAGAGCGCCATTCGCTTCTATTTTGACATACTTCTTTCGCTTCACTAACATTCATCACTCGTCATACACGCTCGACGGTTTCGGGTACTCTTAATTTGGCCTCCATTTAGCACATCGCCGATCTGGTCGATATACGTTCTTCGAGGGCGCCCTCGACCGACATGCCCCAACACACTACCCTTGTAAATTTGCTTACATACCCTTGCTTCATCCATTCTCTCCACATGCCCAAACCAAGTGTAAATATTTCCACACTTGAAAGAATAAACGGAATAATGAGTTGTTCAACTAACAGTTGGACTGATATACCTGAATTCGCAATAAACTATAATCATGTCATTTTACGCGAAGCAAAATCTGAAAGCACATAATGTTTTAAACTTTCGTGATTCTCACTCATATTATGCGGGACTTAATCACGTATGCCTATGTTTTTCATTGCCTCGACATTTCGGCTGCGTTTCAGCGACCGTGGTCACGAGTAAACTCCTAGAGCAGCGGTTCTTAACCTTTTTGCCTGGCGACCCAAAATTCAAAAATATAGTAGAGTAGAAACGTCGAGGCAATTAAAAACAGGCATACGTGATCAAGTCTCACAGGACATGTCACGAAAAATTGCTAAAAATGTAAAGCATTTCCCGTCTAACGCGGAAAAATTCAGTTAATCCGGTCCAAATGAGAGTCCAATTACGGCTCTAATAATTAAAGGCATTGAAAAAAACAAACATGGCGTCAACAAATTAACCGTGTCGTTCGTCCGTGACATCCATTTCACGTTGATTCAAGCCATACAACATTGTTTATGAATGGTAAATTAACAACAAAAGAATCCGGAAACAGAGGAACACAATAAACGGGTACGTGCGAACAAAAGGTATATAATTTTGAATGGACATTTATCTCGATTAGATAAGATGACAAAGAGGCGAAAGAGGTGTGGTCCGCGGTATTATGGAGCGGTTTGGTACCAAATATGCGGCATCTATTGAAAGGGAAAATTATTCATGCAGAATATCCTAAAGCCTGTAATAAGTTTATCCCATCAAAAACAATACTTGTCAAAAAAAACCAAGTCTCGCAACTCATTTGTTCTGCGGTAAAAAGTTGTGAGATCCATGTAATACCAAGTCGGTATAACATGGTATAAATAAATATATCGAGACTTGGCCATCGCCTGAAAACACATGTAAATTCAATTATTTAGTGCGATGGCCAAGTCTCGATATATTTATTTATACCATGTTATACCGACTTGGTATTACATGGATCTCACAACTTTTTACCGCAGAACAAATGAGTTGCGAGACTTGGTTTTTTTTGACAAGTATTGTTTTTGATGGGATCTCATTTCTTTTTGTATTTTGCAGACATTTCTACTTTTTTCCCATACAAAAATTCTGATTATTTGCAGTTTTTGGAACGGAACCCTTCGTGCGCGAGTCCGGTTCGCACTTGGCCGGTTTTTTTAGTTTTTCCTTTATTCATACACCAAACACTACTTATATTCCAAATTTGAAGCTTCTAGGTCTGCTAGAAGTGCCTTAGACTTTTGATGATCGGTGAGTCAGTGAGTGAGTGACAAAATTAAGAAATTTGACCCGTTATAATTCTTAAATTACTGGTTCAGATTGAATGAAATTTGAAATATACGTGTCTTTACAATGCCTGCATGGTTACTGAAAATTTCAGTCTTCTAGTTTTATCCACAACGAAGTTACAGGGGGTCGAAAATGGTCTGAATTGCTTCGAGAAAAGGATGGTATACGGCCGTGACGCTTTTTTGCTCGACTTGGTGGGGGCACGGCCGTGCCCCCAGATTCAAATGGTCTGGAAGCCTCTTTAGCACTAGGTAATTGATACCTGACTGGTAAGAGTCATAAGCGTCACCCGAGATGATGAGATGACTCATCTCACTTAAGTTGCCAGAAATGGGTAAAAAAAATATTTTTTTTTACTTTTCAACTTAATTGAGACACTAGTCACAATAAACTTTTGTCTTCCCTTGCTAACCCGCCGACCGTGAATTAAATAGAACCACCATAAACTATAGCTTCAGGCCAGCGCAATAAAGAGCTGCATCTGACAACACCAAACCCTAACTTAACCCAGAACTTTAAAACCCCTTTTGGTAACAAACATCCCAAAAGGCACATTTTAGAAGTCCTCTTTCGCAAAATGTTAGTGAAAATCTTTGTAAAATTGCAACGTTACCGCCATGATTGAATTCAGCTGAAGCAGCGGAGAGGAAACTAATTAACTAACTGCATAGCTTTATTACCTATACGCATGCGTGAAAGTTATGGCGCAGTACTAAAAATATCACTGGTATCCCGAAAACGCGATAAACCGGTATTTTCTATATCTCAACCTGACGTGCTATGTCGTCAAGGACTCATGAGGTTCAGGTAGATACCGGTAATGTTAATGACGTCCTGTCAGAAATTGTAAGTCTTTGCTACCCTGTTGTTTTAAATGGTCTAAGGTATAATTACATTCATACATTTAAACATCAAGTCTGTATTCTCAATGAGGTTTACAAAGTCAAACCCCTGACTATTTCACTATTTGTAGCCACATTGAGCATTCTTGTAGAATGGAACATACCCGAAACCTAAGCTTAAACCGGACACCTAACAGGAAATAAATCAATAGTGTTCATTGAAATAAGCTAAATAATTCGGATATAGATCAATTATCAGACTGATTAAAAATGCTATACGTAAACTAGCTATCAAAAATGTTAATTTAAAAGCCAAACACAAGTTTCGTGACGAAAATACCCAGAATTCAATAGTTCCCGAATAAAATTAACACAGTTAATAACAGACATTGAGCACTGACTGACTATTATAGGCAACTATTAACAAATCTCGATGAAAGAAACCTCAAACTAAAGCAATAGCTGTTCCGAGTACCATTACCATGGGTTTACACCAATCGTAATCGCAAGCGAAGGCGTAAACTATTTGTATGGACAATTTCACTTCCACAAATGACCTCTAGTGGTGCTAAAATTGTAGACAGTACGGTAGTAGTGGCACAGTCCCTCTATCGATAGTATCGATGCGACCCCCACGCACCCTGTACTACTGCATCCGGTATTCCAGGTAACGAAAGCGTGGCACACCAAGAGAGCGAAAGTGATCAATGAACTGAAGGGAGTTAGAATTCTCTATACTTACTTTTGTAGGCTGTTTTTTTACGAGCTTATACAAAAACATGTCTCGATGTTCGTTTATCTGTACCAGTTGCCGACTGAGCTGAAATTTTCTATACTTGAGTAAGTCGGATGACAATACAATAATCTGGTATAGGATTCCTCGTAGCCCTGTCAGAACCGTCTCTGTAGGACTTTTCAGCGGTCGGGACGATTGACTTAAAATTTGGAACACACCTAGGATAGAAAGTGTGCAGTCAGCAGTGTTCAATAAAGTATACTGACACGTTAAGTTAATTCGGTACTCCCTTACTAGCTAAAGCTCAAAATAACATAAGCTAATCCACAGGAATCAACCATAAAGTCACTTAACATCAAACTGGACTTTGATGAAATTTCCAGCTAATTTATTCTTATACCGCAGTCTATTCCCCAACGTTTTCCTTTTGCAACGCTGTGTCGGGATCTGCAAAAAAACTCGGCAAATATCAAAGCATCGGGCCGACACAATGGCTTGATGGAAAACGGTAGCTGCACCGTATTGCGACACTAGTTGCTTCTTTACGTGGTACAGGGAATAATCTAGAACGGGGAATTCTGAAAGCCTTCGCTGCAAAACTTTTAACTTTAGGCTAATAGTTTTTAAGGCCTTGCAAGAAATAAAAGAAGAAGCTTTTAAAAGTAAATGTCATCCGTAATAACCGCCAATTTAACCAAACGAGAATATATCTCGTGTGGTGTCCAGAATGCTACCTCTTCATTTCTTCCGTGGAAGCCTTAAGAGGCGACTAAGGAAATAGGTGAAGGTCTATTTTAGGCGATAGGCTAGCAACCTGTCACTGTTTCTAGGCTTTACGGAAAAATAACGAACCACTGCAATAAAGATCAAAGACTTATGGAAACCCGCTACTGGATTGCAGTAGGTTTTGGTTAAAATCCAGAATATCGCAAATGTATCAGCGTGTATTTCGTCTCTGTGGAGAGAGATGCATCCGAATATTCCCAATACGGCTAGCTGTATTGATTTATGACCGCCCAGTATCAAAAACATGCATATAACGGTCCAGTGAGTGGTGAAAAGGGAATTGAAACGGCGTATGGAAAGAAAAATACTAGAAGAACACGCAATATCCTGATATACGATGACATACGATGGGAATGAGAGCATACTATTTTCTATGCTAATTATCAGCTGTTGGTCGGTACGGTGCGGCAGTTTTTGCTTGCATTTGATTAATGAATCTGAGATGGTAATTAATTTATGAACGACTACTTAATCTATTTTATGATAGAAAGTAGTGTTTCAAATAAACAAACAGTTTCACAAAAAAACCCTAACCCTGTGTGAAGTCGGATTTATAGTTTCCATTTTTTCTGTGGACATCGTAGGATTATGCTTAAAGTTTCGTTTGTTCGTTTCATGTGCTCTACCTACACCATTTAGGAATACTAACGTGATGTAAATGAGTGTTTAAAAAAGAATCGAGCATGCCATAACCAACGCTATTATTGCATCAACAGGAATACCGTAATGAAAACCCGTAAAAGTAAAACGACCTAAGACTTTAATGTAAAAAAGTTCTGCCCACGTAGCTAATTTATGGAAGACAAATTGCCTTAGTTTTCCGAAAGAGCCATTGAAACCGATAGATAGGGCTCGAAGTAACGTCGAACTTCGAAGGTGCATACCGTTCGAAAGTTGTCGTGAAATAAGATTGTAATATTGTTTCTGAAGTTTTTAGGGCAGCTTCGGAAGGTAAAGTTTGGTGTACGGCGTTTGAGTTTAAAAAAATGTGACCGAGATCGATCATCGTCAACGCCTTTTAGTTAGCCAACACTTGGTTACCCATAATAGTTACTTATTTGACATAAAGTAGTCATGTAATAATTTTGACAAAAAAACCATATAAGTACGAGTACGACGTACAAAGAACAGCTAAAATGGCGGCAATTTGGAATTCCACAAACAATTGAGCATCGGCATCACAGGCCCGCACCGCCGACTACGTATTTCAAATTTGAAATAATTTGTTTCCTCTTTTGAATTCATCTTTTTTAAGTTATTCCTAATTTGATGCAATTATAGTATTGATGTCGATTTTATAATGTGACCATTACAGTGCTACCAGTTTACAACTACGGCCTTGCCTATTACGTCTGAATCTGAACATAATATTAAGTAAATTAGGCTTTGCATGTAGATAAAAGCATTACCGACACGAACACACAAAAGCCGTTATGTAATGCCTGAACTCAATAAATATGCAAATTCCAAGTTCAAGATTCTCCAACACACTGACTGGGTCATATCGAGCCACAATAGAGCTTTAAACGCGTGGTTCATGTTCTCCACCAAGGATGTTGCGAATATTCGCATCCGCATCGGCATATGCGGAATATCCGCATCGATTTGGATATCCGCATTTGCATCTGCATCCTCATATATTCGATGCGAAGTTTATGCGGATGCGGATGTGTAGCATGTCACGACAAGAAAGAAAGTGGCGGGCCCAGCGAGTGGCGCGTGTCGAGTTTTGACCAATAGGCAAGCAGTAATTTGATTTTGGACATCAGTGAATCGGTGACGGTGACTCGTCTCGCTATTATTTTGTCGTGGTCGTGACATTATCTGATGCGCAGTAGGTACTCTGTTTTTTTTTTTACTCTACCAAACCAATAATAGAGTTTTTTCTACAGATCCGCATCCGCATCCGCGGATGAGAGCCTTAACACGTTCCCTCTCCGAAGGCCCCCAATGTGGGGACATGAAGCTTTTTTCACAAGTCCATGCTCCCACTATGGTGCCACAGTTTCATACACAGATGCACAATTGGACTTGTGACATTGACAGACCGTTTTGTACGGGGACAGAGAATGTGTTAAAATCCGCATCCGCGGATGTGAAAAAGATACATCTGCGACATCCCTGGTCTCCACTATTAGACTTACTAATGAACATTGCCCGTGACGTCACACGAGCTCACCTCGCCGGTCCTTTGATGTCGCCAAGGCCGGAGCACCCGCAAGGGTTTTTATAAAAGCGGGCTCTAATTTAGAATGTTTATTAATATCGCCCCGTGAGTATGCAAAACAAAATGACACTGACGCCAAATAACCCCGTGGATAGAAGGTGGGCGTGGGATTCGGCCATAAACACAATGCTGTAGGATAGCCCATAACACCTGGCTAAGCCGGACTTGATATTTAGTTTATAAGATTGTAATTAATTTTATTTATTATTGTAAAAACCCAACTCTAAATATAATAGTAAAAAAAGGAGAAAAGAGCAAGTAATTGTAAAAAGAGAAAAAAAAACCCTTTTGTTGTAACTATATTTAAGAGCATATTTGCTAGTTTAACTATTGTGTCTTTTCGCGTAGCGCATAGTATTAAAATCTAATATTAAAATCTGATAAAAAAATATCAAGGTACGGACCACGAGTCCGTAGATGTAAAACTTACTTTAAAAGAAAAGGTGGGCGTGGAATCTCGTAAAAGGAAACGGTAATGTCAGCGGTTATTTAGCAACGCGTTTCTTAATGTTTGAAGGGGAATGTAGGCGAGATGACCCACAGACTAATGTCCAGCCTGCTGACCTTAAAGCGTTTTTGAGTGGAATCGAAGAAGGGCAAGTTAATTAATTATTTTATCTACACACATCATGATTGTGTCCAGTGTGAAGTCAGGTTTAGAATGAACTCTCCATTTGTTCATTGGTAAGAGGCGACTAAGGAAATAGGTCAAGGTATATTTTAGGCGACAGAGGCTAGTAGCAGCCTGTCACTCTTGTGCCTGCCAACTCAAAACCTAAAAAAATATGCTATGCTGCCTTACCCCGTGTGGGAATACAGACGTGATGTACCAACCCATTTATGTACTTAGGTTACGCAGGTATGTACCTATGTAGTTATATCATAGTTCTTTTTAAAATGCTTTCGAAAACTGTAGACAATGACTAGCTTTACAGTGGGTTACGTTGTTCTGAAAACATTCTCGTCTAAGATTGATTCGCTTCGCTCATTTCGTCTTATAAGGCCCTCATCACGTAGCAGTTGAATAAAATCCTATTACATTAATTATTATACAAAAATTTCTTGACAAATAAGAGCGGCACTTGTAAGCGATCTTTATGATTTTCCTCGTGCGGAACGGTCATAATGAGAGCAGAATATATTTCTATAAATAACTGGCGAAGTTATGTTATGAGTAAACCAAACGATATTTTTTTACCTACCATAAACAAACAACTAACCACATTTGACCTATGTACAGTAAATACGGAGTATTTTTACTAAGTACGTACCTATTTATTTTTTTCCTTATCTATTTTAGTTACAAAACCATAAAACATCACACGTCAATAACCAATAGTGAATGTGTGAAAATGTGCGTATTTATGAGCCGGTATCAGTTCCGCGCAGTGCGCGTGTATCCGCAGCCGCCGTGGCACATTTTTCCCGATTGTGGGCCACAATTTGGCTCGAAATAAAACTAGCTAATCTCTATCTTAACGCTTATGTCTTACACATCGATAATAATGCTTAAGGAAGCATTCACAATAATGCGATTTGGCGTCAAGCAATGCCGTGACTATACCTGTCACGGCTGTCACTGTTTAAGAACAGGCGTTCTGACATGACAGATAGCCTCGGTTTTTGTATATAAAAAAACTTAGCCGAAACTCCCCATTCATAGGTTAGAAAAGAAAATGGAGTAAAAAGCTAAATCAGGCAGAGAGAAATGCGAAATACCGCAAAAGGTTGACATAGATTAATATATAGATGGAAAGACACTTAAGTAGGTTCTAGGGATAAAGGTTACTGAGAAGCGGTTGGCAACAAATTGAAGGTCATTTGGGCAGTGGCGAGATAACATCAATCTAAGGGCAGGTGTCGATGAAACTGCTCAAAACTTACTGGACCAGTAAATTACGCCTTTCATCCGATCTGCACTTAGACTTATATCGAAATAGATACCGCAAGTTCTGCATTTGCATACTGCACCTACTGTAACGTCACATGAGCGCTTTAGTGATGAGAATTGTCAGTCCGAGTGAAACAGATTCGAAGGTGACGCCGCCTTATTCAAGTTGTCCTGTCTCTAGGCGGTTAAACCTATTTAATCTAAGTGGTACAAAACTAAATGAAATCGCGTCAAAGGAAGAGCATTGCTCTCGCTTTTGTCTACCATTTGGCACGCGAAGTACATACCGTCGTTGCGCCTGCCAAATTCCATATGTGCATTTATTTATTTTTCGTATTTTTGCACTCTAAACAAATCTCTTTTAAATTGAGATTTGTTTGCACAAAAAAACGCACATACGGAATTGGGCAGGCGCAACGACGATACACTTGATGATATAAGTTTGTGGATCTGCACTTCCCTTACCTAGCAATGGAGATCCTTAAACATGCAACTGCCGTGAGACTCACTCATAATGAAAAAGACGGATAGCCCACGTCTTAGATCTAGTTTAACTCGACATGTTTCGGGGCGGAATTCTTCGTTTAGGAGCCGCGATGACGTGACGAAGACATAAGTCATCTGAATTTCTCATTTTGAATGAGGATCCCTGGTCAATTTCATATACCAAAATAAATCATATTCGTAAACATCATGCATGTAATCCCAAATAGAAACGTTGCATTAACAAAACCATGACTATTTTAGATCACATAGGATCTTGGGTCTTGGATTTTAAGTTACACCTATCCATTTCTATCGTCCTGGATGTTATGTCGTAAGAGGCGATTAACGGCCGGTCTCAATATTCAATCTATCGGTGACTTAGTCTACCAGAGATAGGAAAATAACAGATAAAAATTGTACAAAGGTGTTGTCTCTAAAGTTAAACCATCGACAGATAGAATATTGGGATGTGCCGTAAGGTACTATTTAAGCGACAGGCTAGCAACCTGTCACTATGTGAGACGTAAAATAAAAACGTATCAAAAATACTCACCAAAGAAAACTTTCTAAACTCCAAACTAATATTTTACGGCTTATGTCACAATGTCAACGCACCCTTAACAATTAGAGTCTATTTGAGCGAACCAGTTCAGCTTTACAGACACGTTTCGTGTCCGCTAAACAGTTTAGAAGACTGTCAAGTGACTATTTTCGAGTAACGCGTGCCAGCGAAGTTTAAAACGTTTTGTTCTTAGTGGAGGATCCCGCCATACAACAACCTTCACCGAGCTGGTTAATGGATCAAACTCATTTTTATGTAATTTAATGACTCAAAAAACATATTGCATGTGGGTTGCCTAGCAAATTTCAGTCCAGGTTTTTTTTTAATATTTCACCGATTTGGTTAATAGATAAATTTTATATCAATCGAATATATTTTTTGATATATTAAATTACATAAAAAATATGTTTGATCCATTAACCAGCTCGGTGAAGGTCGTTGTATGGCGGGATCTTAGGCTATCTTCAGAACATTTTAGTTACAAGTACTTCAACGTAATGAAGTAGAACGATTAATTTGTAAGAGATAAAGCACGTTCGAAATGCATTGTCTGTTGAAGTAATACACACAAGTCTTGGGAATTCAGCGTAAAACGAAGTTCTTCGTATTTCCACAATAAAAGCAAGTGCGAGAAAAGCGGTAAGATATCAAAAGAGGGAACTGGATAATGCACCGTACAACCCGTGCAATATACTGGTGTGTGTTATATTTCCAGTTGTGTTGGTTCACATATGAGAACAGACTGGAAAGAAATAGAGCAGATAGTTTTATTAACTATTCGAGTATGTTTGTAGAACAGCTATTGTTCAGAGAGTTATGCTAAGCGTCCACAGGTCCGCATCGCACGCATCGGACCATCGGATTCAATCAGATGTATGGCGAAATGCGATGCGTAAGATGCGGACAGGTGAACGCACTTGTATGAGTTTCTATACAAAGAATACTACAATCCGTTGCGTGCGATACGTCCGATGCGTACGATACCGACAAGTGGACGCTTAGCTTTATTAGTTAATTCCGTTTGGTGTCGGGTTCAGAATAACTTCTCCATTTCTTCCGTAGATGTCATAAGAGGCGACTAAAGAACGAGGTTTAGGTAGACTGGCAACAAATTACTATCGTACCCTTTCATGTCAGATACAATAACACGAGTTTGATACGAAATAAATTGGCTTCCCCTACGTTTCAACTGCACTGCTGTGGGCTTAGGTGGTAGACTTGTCAGGGTCCTCCTGCAAACTCCTCACACCAGTTTCATCTTGCATATTACAGAGAAACATGTTGTGCTGTCATCAAACAGTGACAATGATCAGTCGCATAATAAATACAAGTAACTTCACATTATAATTATGTCGTGCCTCGCTATCTTCGCGCCGCGCCCATGGAATATAGAGTGGCTGACCCGTGGTAAAGCAGGGAAGGCCGTCAACATACATCACGCCTAAATGGGGTAGGCAGAGCTCACGAACCTTACATAGACAAATCCACGAACTACTTCAGGCTTTGTAGCCACTTTCAGGTGCCAAGTCAGATAAAAGATGTGAAATAGTGATAGGTTCCTGGCTTAACGCCTAAAACATACCTTTACCTATTTTTTGTAGTCGTCTCTTACGACATCGACGGAAGATATGGAGAGGTGGTATTCTAAAACCGACATCACACAGGAAATACAGGAAATCTAGGTGTTATTCTAAATCCGACAACGTACGGTCCAAAAGGCATGACTACTAAAAACGTCTCCTCATTTCATCTCTAAGCCACACAAAGCTCTGCCCCATAGCCGCAAGAACAACATAACCAGGCAACTCGTTCGTTCGAACATCGAACGAAATTGCTTTCATGCAACACAAAGGATCACGCTGTGACCTGAATTTACATTTATATGAAAATGCATCTGCATGTGACGTTGATGACTTTATCTAGAAGAAGCTGTTATTTTTTAATTATAACAATCGTTTTTGCCATATGTATTCGATAGTCATAGGGAAACACATTATCGGAGCGTCGAGCTGAATAGGAATCTTTTTCATTGGGATTTCTTATATTAGATCCGTCTAGACATTTCTATGAAATTAGCAGTATTCTTTTCATGCTCCTAATTTTTTAGCTTCATTGCAGAGCATTTACTTTGTCAAGTACAAAAACTTATGTTTGCGGCTCTATTTTTTACTCTGGTTCCCCGAGTCCAGTATATAATTGGTGGTAATTTTTTTGTAAGCACGAACATAACTTCTACAACTAGCATTTTTGGTTACTAAATAAATTTCAAAAAGTTATGGCAACCACAAAATTCATAAAAATCTCCTAGAAATAGCCTAATTGAAATCCCTGTAGGACAATATGGCACTACCTACGGGTTTTGCTAAGGTCAATCCTGGGATTCCCTTGAAATTCTGTCTGCTTTTGTGGATTGCTTTTATACGCGTCTTCATATAATGAGTAATAATGCAGAAAGATCAAAAGCAAATAGCATAGATATCAGATCATAATTACGATCGCTCTTAAAAAATAACTAACAACATTCCCCTTTGCATATCAAATACGGGGAAGCACACTACGTCGAAAACGAATAAACCATTAATAGAAATATTGTATTCAGTAAATACACGAAACATTTTTTTTTTTTTGCTCGCGATTGGCTCTCGTAACGATATTTGCAATCGCACGAACTGTGTCATTCGTTTTTGATCTGAAACAAAACCGCGGTGCGGTTGAACTGTGCAGCAGATTTGTGCCAACAGGTATTAATTAACAGTTTTTCAGTCTAAATTAATTAGTTGACGACCAGAGGACTTAACGCGGGTTAACCTCAGATTTCATACATCTATCTGAATAGTTATGCATTCGTAGTATCACACCTACGATTTGTTTTTGTGTAATGAGTTGATCACGTAATTTCTCTACCTGACAATGCTTCTGGAGTGTATTACGCGTGACATTTAATCGAAGAGTTGCGTTGGCGAAAACATGAACATTCTTCAAGCATCTTTTTGATTTGCTCAATTATTGCAACAGTGTTTTTGGACTGAACCAAGCGCAAGAGAAAAGTAATGCTGCGACTGTTGTAGGACTGAATAGTTGGTGACAAGACCTAGACCTGCGTTACTATATAGGACAGAAGATTTATACACATTTGTTATCACGTTAATATCACGTTTAACTTTCTGGTTACCCTGAAATTGCTAAACGAGGCACTGGGTTTTCGAAGTCATGTGCTCTGCCTACCCCTCTGGGTAACGCAGGCGAGAGAATATGTATGTATGGAAGTTTTCACGGAGTTTTCACGTAGGTATAGTTAAAATTGTAAGCAACACTTCCTGTGCCTCCAAGAATCCTACAAAAAGGTCACGGATAACGTAATGATACATTATAGAGAAAGTAGTAACTGAAAGAATGGCCACTAAAAACATTCAAAGTTACGGTAATGGATCCCGAGTCGGCACTAAACGGGAACTTGGCGGCTACACATTAAAATTATTACCACCATAAACAGTTAGTTTTTGACGTTAATGAAAGGGAGGTCACAGAAAAGTGTGAATAAAGAAAAGAGCTTTGGATACAATACAATAATACTACAAGTACCTGCAGTGGAACCAACGCTGTCACAATGAAGGTAATGAAGAATTCCTTCGTCGAGTAACCCTTCAACGTTAACAGTGAGTAAGTTATATGGTGGGTCAGGAATCAATTTGTTCTATAAACATACTTACCAATACATCACGCTCTATTCCCTACGGGGTAGGCAGAGGAGTGCACCGTTCGCTTCTATTTTGACATACTCCTCTCGCTTCATTCACATTCATCCCTTTCCTCACACATGCTCTACGCTACGGTTTCGGAAACTTCTCATTTGGCACCTCTTCGGAACATCGATAATCTGGTCTGTATACGTTCGAGGGCGCCCTCGTCCGACTTGCTCAACACATTTCCCTACCACAAAGCAAATTGCTTTGTCGTAGAAGTTATCGTATGTACTTGTATCATCCATAAGCAGGTGTGTTGCAAGTATATAACCTTCCGATTTCATAATTAATGACCTCATCTCGACACTCCTATCGAACCAATCTACCTGAATAAGCATCATAAACGGCCATGACATCACCTTGTCATGTATGCATTAGCTAGAAGAAATCTATATCAGATTACTTGCAGATTTGCGTAGTTTATGCAACAATTAAAAATATATCTGTAACATATTTACTAATTATCCTTATTAGGTACATTTATTCCGTGGATGTCGCAAGAAGCAACTAAGAAGGTAAAGGTATATTTTATATATAGCGATAGCCTATTCACTATTAACTTAAAACCACAGAAATACTTTAAAAGAGGCTTTGAAACATGACTTAGTCAAGGCTTTGACCATGTAGCGTTTCGTGTGCTCTGCCTCTGTATGTATGTATTTTTTTTATTTACGATTCAGTATTACCACAGAATAGATAACACTACCAACATTTTACACGTAAATATATTTCTGTTTCTTCGGTTACCTGCTTGCCGTAGATTTTTCACGAGGTCTCACCGGCGGAGCGTACCTAAATTACGGAATGTCCCTCTTAGGCTTGTTGAATAAATATCGATATATCGATATTTTTAATTGAAATAATCGATATTTTTGGGCGATATATTTTATAACGATATATCGATATAAAATATTCAAGATCGAAATTGTATCAAAAACGATATTTTTTAGTTTTTGTGTGGTCGACTTAATTACAGATGGGTGTCATCTACTAGGCGTTGAGGCGTCAAGCATTGGTTATTTATTTTACCTTAACTGTTAAAATACAGAGTATAAGATGACTGAAGTCAATTACACCATTTTTTTTGTATGGTACCGATATATCGATATTTTTAAATAAAAATATCGATGTCGATATTGATTTTTTTTAAATATCGATTTAGATTTAAATCTATACTTTATTTCATTTCCGACATCCCTAGTCCCTCTCTTGGCATTAGATTCGCGAAACAGAACTTAAAATCCGTCCAAGAACCATCTGAACGAGACAAGACAGGATTATTATTTACATTTACAGAAACGATCCGTTTACGCGGCTCCTTATTGATACAAATTAGTTAAAATGGGAAAACTTTTCAAATTAGCCGGGGACGGTGAACAGTGAGCACCGATTCGAGGGTCCCAAACCAAATTGCCTCCCCCGACCTCTGGACATTCGTTGGGAAATAAAATACTTTTGTCCGCAATAAAAACGTTTCAGGTTGAAAGAAGGAGGAATTTTTGTAATGCCAGTTGCATAAATACCGACGGAAACACTAGAGCCGGCGAGGAAAAGTATACGGCGGCTTTAATTCATGGAGTGTTTATGGACGTTAGAGACAGCTAAAAGTTTAACACGACACTTCTGTCTGGCATCAAATGTCAGCTGTGGTAAGATTCCGCCATCTTATTTGGAAATTACAACAAATTCCGAAGTTTAGCAGAAGTTTGGAACTTACATTAGGTGTAATTACTTAATTAGTCTAAGTGAAATGTCTGCACGCGAAATTAGGTTAAACCCGCAAGACAGTAGGCACTTTAATTCAGGGCACGGAGAAAATAATTTACTTGACGAAATAGAAATTCAAATGGAATAGCGAAACAGTTTAATATCTCTTTAAAAGATGAAAAGACGATGGCTTTAATAATTCACTATAATAATACTACTGTGTACGAATTTCGATGCGCGTGTAAAAATAAATTTACATCGAAGGACGCCGCAAATGATTCCCATCTTAATTTTATCGAAGATATCACTTTACGCTTTATTTTGGACGATATCGTGGGTACTTCTAAGTGGAAAGCTTCATAAATGCTTAAGAGGGTTTTTATGAAACTCGAGCAATAGAAGTTAATAAAAAGTGTATCAAATAGCGAGCCCAGATGGACGATCCCACTTCTGATGACAACATAACCTACGGCTACTAGTTAATTTTGATCGTACGGCAAAAGGTCAAGAAGTAATGACGTTGTTCAAAGACAAACAGAGGGTTCCGCCTGTTTGCTTATTTGATAATAATAACGGAAAGTCTGTTAAGTCGGTAACAAATTTGAAATGAGTGTATTCTAGGACGAAATTTCATTACGTCTCTTGCAGAAAGTTAAGGAAATGACAACAGTCAGAGAAGGCCACATAAAGGTACATCACCGAGTCATTTATGTTGATTCAGTGACCGTGCAAAGAACAGAGAAATCATTGATGAAGCAAACTGTAGAACAAGTTCTCCGATTGGTATGGAGTTAAGTTTCACCTTTCCATTTCTTCTGTGGTTATCGTATTAGGCGACAGGCTAGCAACTGATCACTATTATACCTCTCAACTACTAAGTATGTACACCTAAAGTTATGCTAGACACTTCTTGCCACTGCAAACAGACGTGAAATATGTATAGTTCTGATTATGTATGCTTACGTGTGCCATGCCCACTTCATTTAGGAATACAGGCGTAATTATCAAAATTTACTATTTCAAAATGCCAAATATTCACATTAGCACAAATTAGTTAAAAGTAACATACAGAAGGTCCACTCTCGAACATATTTAGGCGTAAAAATATTGTTGTCTCTTTCTACCGTTACCTGCTAGCCGTAGACCTTTCACTAGGTTTCACCAGCGAAGCGTACCTAAACAGCGGAGTGGGTCTGTCTAGTCTAATGTAGTTCTCAAATACGCTGACTTGTAAATCTATGAGTAAGTAAGTAACTTAGAAAAGGTCGTTTGAAATTCACGCTGTCAGTAACACCCTTTTCATCCAGCGTTTAGGAAAAGGAAGTTGAAATCTCCCGAGATAAATTTGGTCACATTGTTGGGTGATCAGGGCTTTAAAGCAGAACCTTAAAGGGCTCAGGTGTGCCAACACACATAAAGCCTTTATATCGGATTACCTTGCGTGTGTAGCGTTGTACGTACAGTGAAACCTTTATCATTTCTATTAATATTGATGCGGTTTTATGCTCTAGATCAGGTATTCAAATTGGTACACCTTTTTATATCCGTTTATGTCCGTTGCGATGAAATGGATATAAGTAAAATCTTCTTTAAATTCATTTGCGACAGGTTTTACGCATAGAGGATATAACCTATAGAGAAACAATGTTCGCAACCCCGGTCCGCAAATAGTTTGTTGATTTCAATATACTAACGTGTACTGTCACTGTCACAGAAACAGTACATACCCAACAACAGATCTGCGTGCAACTCCTCAAGTTTTTCGATATAAATTAATATACTTGCGTAATGACGTACTGTTCTATTCGGTGGTGTGGTAAAAACAGCAAAAGTTCCAATTTGAAAACAGACGATGTTACATCGGTAATTAACAGTAAACATGCATTTTTCAATTTATATTCATTTTAGCGCAGCTCAAGTTAACTGGTCATTCAAAATGACACATAATTATGCATCTCACTTTCACCTAGGTGGCATCCCATTACTTCATCTCATTCTGTCAATACTAGAGATGTGCTGTTAATAATCAAATGATGTATCGATATTTATATGTAAGTATTACATAATTATTTTACGGTGCCGAATTAAATAAAGCTAAAGACACATTAGGCGACAAATGTTGCACGACATTTGTTGCGCGACATGTCGAGTGATGTAGCGTGACTTCGCCGGACATCGCACGACGTGTCGCGCGACACGTGTATATACGCGGATAGAAGTCGCGCGACATGTCGAGCGATGTCCGTCGACGTCGCGCTACATCGCTCGACATGTCGCGCAACAAATGTCGTGCAACAATTGTCGCCTAATGTATCTTTTGCTTAACTAATCTTTGAAGTAACTACATCAATTAAAATACAGATTCTTGATCGAAAGGTATGGGTTGTATTGTATGGTAATAAATTAAAACTAGTTACATAATAATGGTACCAGTAAGCAATGAGCAGTGACATTATTTGACTAAATCTAAATCTGAAATTCGTATTGAAAGAAGAATACGTTTAAAAAAACCCCCCAATAGGGATGATGACAGGGTTAAAAATATATCATTCTAATTAGTCCGTAAGTTAGATTATGGAAAAAAATTAGACAAATATTTGTGTCATACTTCTGGCGGGGACATAGTGTCGCACTAAATTGAAACTTACACCAAAAAAAATTACGATAAATGTACGAAATTGTACGTTAGTTTAAAAAAAAGGTACTACACGCACTTACGAGAAAACAACAAACAATCTGTCTGTCTGTCGCTAGGAAGCAGAAAGTGTGATTGATTATTGTTTTCTTGTATGTAAGTGCGTGTAGTAAGTACATTTTTTTTAAATAGCGCACAATTTCGTATACTTCTCGTACATTTTTTTGGTTCGAGTTTGAATTCCGTACGACACCATCTCGCCGTTACCCCGCCAGAAAGTATCCTTCCTGCTACTGTTGCTTCATCTATATTCATTAATCTCCTCATACATGCTCGTCGGTTTCGTAAAAATAGACTATTATCGATATCGATATTATCGATACATTTGTAAACTTGCCCAACTCTAGATTTACGCGCGATCTTGGGCCAGCCAATAAGAGCACAGCGGTGGCTTCAATTGTTTTGCGGAATAATCTCCGAACAACCAAGATGACATTAGTTCTCTATAGGTTCTATCCTCTATGGGTTTTACGTAACAGAAATGAATTGGAATGAATTTTGGCGCCTTTTTTTGCAGCGACCAACGTTGCTACAATGAGGACTTGTTGTTTAAGTACTTATTTTGTATTTATGTTCCATGATTGGAGTTGGACACATCGAGACAGTTGTAAGAGGCAACTGACGAATAGGTTTGAGAAAAGCTAGCAAGCTGCAATTTTTTCGTCTAATTTTGAACCTAAATTGTGACAAGGATAGCTACCTAATGTGAAATAGTTAGCGTTTGGTGTGTTGCCTAACTCCATTAGCGAAAACAGCTTTTCTGAGCATTATATTGAGTCAGATTCATTATCATTACCAATATAGTCAATCACACCACATGAAGTCTAGACATATTAATATCGAATAGGAAAATAATGACAATAAAAGAAGATCTATCACATACGACAGACCTTACGCAAACACTGCGAGATAGTTTTATGTCGTCGGCAAATCATGCGTAAACTACTCAATAGAGGAGAATTCTATTATAATAGCGGATACAAAAGAAATCGACCGTAGATTAATAGATAGGTCATATTTTATCCCGCTTAGCGGGATTACCGACAGAGAATGGAATAGCTACGGATAACAGAAAATACCGATTCGGAAGGACGCAGATAATTTCAGTACTTTGGATTACGTCTATAAATAATACATGCATACGTACCGTCACGCCTCTTTACCACGATGGTATTCACTTTGTTCCACATGCTACGATCCTGACTTACGTCTTTTGTTTCATCCACATTAATTTCTTCATACATGCTCGTCGGTTTCTGGTACTCCTGACTTGACCTTTTTCTAACATATACCACCCCATCACCTTGAATATCAGAGCGAGATGTATCAAAATAGACTTAAAAAATGCAATCAAGCCAGACACCAGGAATTGCACATTTAATGTCAGTGTCCGCTCCTCGAATCATTGCCTCAAAGCTTCCAGACAACCATCAATTACGTTCTTTCCAGACAAATGTACAGGTAATTAGGCCATAGCCTGAGCTCCAATTTCACGCATCAAATGGAAACAATAGAGCATAAGACGTGTACCGGAAACTTAGAAGATGGGGTGAAAGGGGGAAAAATGGGGAGGAGCGAGGGAGAATGATGTTTCCTAGATACGAAAACGTCGCGGTCGAAAGAGATAAAATTGATGGTACATTTGGAAATGGCAGAAGTATCGGCGATTATATTTTTTTGATGAAACGGCTTCACAATTTTACGGTAAAGGAACACTCGGATCTTTTCGTGGAACTCGAACTTTCGTGGAGTATTTATAACTAAGCAACGATAAGATATTAATGATTTGCAAATCTGTTCTTCTTAAATGAAATGACAAGATCAATGGACGAACATAATTTCTATT
The DNA here is from genome assembly GCA_005406045.1 of Adoxophyes honmai. Lineage (NCBI taxonomy): Eukaryota > Metazoa > Arthropoda > Insecta > Lepidoptera > Tortricidae > Adoxophyes > Adoxophyes honmai. The sequence continues at coordinate 407,328 of BHDV01011955.1, forward strand.
TCCGCCTGCCTGCTTATTTGCCGACTGTCCATCGTAGAGTAAACGTTGAAGAGTTCCATTCATTGGAGACGGTCTTGGCCAATCCACCAGAATTGAAGTCACAAGTACAAGTACTAAAAATTTCAGCTCTAACAGTAAACGAGTAAAGAAACAAATTTATCTTCCAAGATTTGGTTACAAACAAAGAAACACATCGAGACAGGATCAGAAGCGCAGCTACGTATCCATTTTAAGTTTAATTTTCGGACTTTATAATCAATTTTAGAAAGACAATGCACTTAGGGCATTCATCCGAAGCAGATCTGCAGTCACTCTGAGCGCTTTCTAGCCTCATTAATAAATGCATGAGCCGTTAGTGCGATTGTTAATGCTCGATGCATTGTAAACTCTTTTTTTAACAGTCCGCTATTAATTTATACAGCTAAACGCTAGTGGATGCAACTTGTTGCAGAAGGCGTACGTCTGTCCGTCGACGATAGGTTTGGGGATTTCTGATGAGAATACATACATATACATACATCACGCCTGTTATCTCTAATGGGGTAGGCTGAGTACACAAAACCATGACTATTTCACGTTTAGTAGCAACCTCTAGCATGTTTTCAGGTTATAGGACAAATAGGGAGAGATTGCCAGCCTGTCGCGTAAAATATACCACACTTGGTCGCCTCTTATGACATCCACAAAAGAAATTGAAAAGTGTTATTCTAAACACGGATTAGTCTAGTGTAATCACCACAAGGCTTAGCACACTATCATTTTCTGACGTCTCTGGTCAGAACTTCACTCAGGCCTTGGCGTGCTGAGATGACATTGGGGTCATAAATGCCCGAAAAATGTATTGAAATGACGTATGTACGTATTTAACGAATCTGGTGACTGCTACAACACGGAGAAATGTCTAAAGCTTCAATTTCTACGTTTCTGCCGGGGGCTAAGGTTCTTAATCAACATCATTACGTCATTCTTAAGAATCTTGCTAATGAATAGACGGCGTAGCGTGCCCGATCTTTTCACGTATTTCATTAGGGAACAAAATACAGATACATTTGAGGCCGATGAAGTGAATGAGCACAACGGTCTTGTTAGTCTACCTGGGTATTAAATTTAAATACATTATGTATTACAGAGCAAGACGTCACGTATTGTATACAAGTAAAGACGTCAGGCGGTCGTTGTAACCGGCGGTGTTGGTTTATGCTTTCAACGAACTACAAACAATTAGTTTGATAAGTTCATGTTCGTAGTTTGTTAAGTGAAATAACGCCTGGTTCAGAAAATGTTTGACACTTATTTGTTTGGTTTGCTTCTTTGCAAGCCTTCATCATACTTTGTGCTATCTACTTTTGTTCAGAACACACAACATATGTTGCCGTGTGGCTAATACTTTACTTTTTCGTTCCGCATTCTCTTAGTTACCTTAGCTTTTACGAAAAATTAATAGACTGAAAACAGTTTCAAGGCATTTCATTTAAGACGGTTACAATTTCACAGTTCCCGTAGTTGCTCTTGTAAAAGTTGCAGTCGTTCACAAACGCGCGTCAAAGGCGAAGCCAACCGCGCTCGGATTGGACTGGTTCCAACTGTTCCGAGATATCGTGCCTGTTTGCGATTGCGATGTCTATGCGTTGCTTGAGCGCACATAGAATAGAAATTGACTTCTGTACCATCGCGATCAGGGATTGTTGAGCCACTTACCTATTATCTATGTTTGTAAGCCGTGACAGCCCAGCGGTTCGAACTGTGGCCTCTCAAGCAGAGGGTCGTAGGTTCAAACCCCGGGCTCGCACCTCTGAATTTTTCGGAATTTATGTGCGATATAAAATTTGATATTTACATACATACATAACCGTCACGCCTTATTCCCTGCGGGGTAGGCAGAGACAACAGAGCGCCATTCGCATCTATTTTGACATACTTCTCTCGCTTCACTCACATTCATCACTCTTGTCATACACGCTCGACGGTTTCGGGTACTCCTTATTTGGGCTTTGTTTAGTACGTCGCCGATCTGGTCGATATACGTTTTTCGAGGGCGCCCTCGACCGCTTTGCCCTAACACACTTCCCTTGTAGATCTGCTTGCATATCCTTGATTCATCCATTCTCTCCACGTGCCCAAATCAACGCAGCATACCTTTCTCTACCCTTGTAATAATATTCTCTTTCAGACCACACTTCTCTCTAATCACGCTATTACGCACCCTATCAGTAAGTTTTATACCACTCATGCTACGCAAAGAACGCATCTCAAATTTATCACGAGCTATTCGGTGAAGGAAAACATCGTGAGGAAACCTACACATAGCAACGATGTAATTCAACGTTGTGTGTGAAGTTCCCAATCCGCACTGGGCTCGCGTGGGAACTATCGCCCAAGCCCTCTCATACTGAGAGGAGGCCTGTGCCCTGCAGTGGGACGTATATAGGCTGATGATGATGATGTTTGTAACTTGGTCGTGCAGTACTAATCCAATAGCTGACATCTAGTCGGTCACATCGGTCAGTAGTTACACGTCTAAATTGCGAACAGTGGCAAGTGGCTCAACAATCCCGGTTCGTGACTGTACCTATCCGTGTGTTGTGCCTTTAATCAGGAAGATTAAACAAACACCAAACAGATTACTAGACCACTCATTCAATTCGCCTGAATGACATCATCACCGTACACACGCCGCGAACAGCTGACACGTAATGGGACGTTTACCGCTTTCCGGACGTGCGTCCGAGTGCGCGCGCGCTTACCCAGCTCAGTTAAAAAGAGCGTATCTCCATGAGCAATAGAATGCTGTTATGTCTTTTTAAACTAGCAGGGCAGGCAGGGCCAGCCGACAGGCAGGTGATTGACTGTTTAGAATACATTAAACAATAAACTAAAGAGACACCATAACGCAGTGTCAGATTGTCACAAATCAGAATATACGGCGCGCTTAATAAACTATGTTTTTTTTTTTCTGTTCTCAAACCAACAATTTTAATTTTTTTTTCTTTGCTACAGAATAACTATGCTAACAAATGGCCTACTTGGATGAGATCATATCTAACTCATACCTATACAACTGTAACGTGACTGCCTGATACACAGATATAAATGAAGGATTTTGGAACAGGGGACTATCGAAACTTAGTTTCTTTGCTTGTAGGGGATAATCTCTGAACCTAAAGCTCCAAACGTACTGACAGTGGGAGCGGAGCGGCGTGGTGACGGTATGAAAAAAACGCTCTTCTCCCGACCGGGCGCCATCTTTCGTTTAATTTCTAATATTACAACCGATATCGTCACGACACCGCGCCGCGCCGCCCCGTTTCCGCCGTGAGTTTGGAGCTTTAGTCACAATAGAACTAAACCACCCTTGTTTCAGTACAACGCAAAAACCCGCGGCATATAGATGAATGACAAAATAAACTATGTAACTTCGGGTCCTTTTAAAAAGTTCCTTTACTATTTGAAGTTCCAGATTACTTTTATCCCGGGAAAATAGAAATTTTTCGCCGGATATCTGCAACGTTGACTTATATCGTGGTCAAAAGCCCGCTCAATATTAATTTCATCGTAATCTATATTTCCTTGTACAATTGGTACATTTTAAGCAATCATCGCATAGTCACGCAACATCGTCACATTTTTGTTGAAAATTGTTCGGATAACTCACGTTAATAAAATCGAGTTTGGCTCGACATCGCCGAGGCGCGCTGTTCGCGTTTGGCAGCAGCAGCTGCCGCGGCTCCTAGATGATGGGCTACGAATTAGTCCGAAACATGTCGAGCTAAACTCGATTTTATTAACGTGAGTTATCCGAACAATTTTCAACATGAGTGAGTCTCACGGTAGTTTAATGATTAATATCGTCACATTTTTTTTGAAATTAAAACAGTAAAAAATTATCGAATTATATCACCACAAGTAGGGTTACATTAGACAAGAACACTTCACATACAAACAGCCAACCGGTTTAGCTTTATAAACAAACAAACGCAATGAATGACAGACAGCAAAATGGTTATACGTGTTGCATCGACATATTCGACCTTTGTGAATGTCGAGGAAAAGAACTTTCAATACCCTTCGTGTGTGGTATCGACGGTGTCATAATTTCCATTCATATAATACGACCAAAACCAGTTGTGGGCTGTATAAACACTGCAAGTAACTTGACCGCGTGACCTTTGAGTAATTTAAAATAACAGTACATATGTATAGTGATCTTAACTTACTCCAACCATATTTATTACTACGCGGGACTTATTATTTTAATTTACCTCCACGTTTAGCCCGCGTTATAGCGACCGTGGTCACGATTAGACTTCAATTGTGATGCCCATCACATTAGTTTCGCAGCTGGGGTTCTTCGAACTACTATTACTAAATTTTTCTCAATACTGGCTCCTCGAACTACCCGCGTTTTATTGATATTTTCAACTTATTGCCAACCACTATACACCCGTGAAGATTTAGTTGACTGACTGTCTTTCTACAAACGAAACCGCAATCTGACAGCTTGTACGGAAAATTATTATGATAAAACAAAATTAAGTGTTTTTAAACGAAAATACAGTTAAAATCGGCCAATAGCTGTAACTGACCTGGCCTAACTGTCCTAATCTTGCGCAAGCGTCGTCAATGTAAAAAAACTCAAGGCGAACCACTCATCTCCCGTGGAAGCACTTAGTAGTGCCCAAAGATGGGATGACAGATACCAGTAGGCAAATATTGCTGAATAGATTTGACCAGCGACTTTTCTTATTTCTTTTGTGGACAGACACAATTTGTTGAAAAAAAAATTGACTAATCTTAACAATTTCTAACAACAGCAATTTCGATCATAAATGGTGGTGTCGGGTTTAGAACGACACCTCGCCATTCCTTCCGTGTTTGTCGTAAGAAGCGACTAAGGGAATAGATAGATTAGATTAGATTAGATTAGATTTATTTCTTATTCAACATAAAATACAACATTAACAATACACATAAAATGTCAAGTTAAGTTATTTTAAATTGAATGCGTCAAGTGTTTAAAGCAATAAAAAAATTAAAAAAAAATTAAATGTCACAATAATAAATATGTCGAAATCAAGCAAAAACAACCAATAACAATGATAAATAGGTCTAGGCATGCTTTTGCAACCTATGTGTGACCATTATACCTACTTCATCTACTTTAAAACCTAAAACAATACGCAAAAAGTGTCTATGAAACTTGAAATAGACATAACTATACCTATAGTTTCCTGTGCTCCGCCTATTCCACTTGGCGTGATGTTCAAGCATACATACATCATGTAGAAAACGAATTAAACATATCAAACGAAAGCGGTCGGGTTCAAAAAACAAAGTATCCTTCACATACGAACGGACTGACAAAACACGATTAGCTTAAGACAACACGGAGCGTTGCGGTTTATCGACCCACAGCCGTTTAATAAAACCTCAATTACACCCACGGACGTTACGTCACAATTCATGAACTTGACAGCCTCTAATGCCTTCGGTACGAATATTAAAATCTTCAGGACGAAGCTTGAAATTGATAAAAAAACTGAAATGTCGTTGGAACTCTATAATGACGTTCTATATACAGTGACTAGATTCTTCTAGCAACTATTTGACAAATCCTTTATTTCAGCTACAAGAATACTGATAGAAGAAACGACGGATCAAACCGATTGCAAACTATAAATAACATTACATTTTTGTGCACTTTTTCACTCTATACGGCTAGGAAAGAGGTAGTAAAAATACTAAGTCTGAGTAAAAATGAACTGAAACTTACAGGAAATATTACAAAATAAAATGTGTAGCGGCAAAAATATCGAGAAAAGCTCGTTATGTCCTAGTTTACAAAATTACTCGTAAGGAATTAAGACACTAAAGCTTAAAGCTAAGATAGTAAAGCTGTAGATATAGATGATACATAAGATATTCTAGTAATAAACATCAAAACATGTACATTATATATAGGTTGGATAAGGGTTGACATTTATGTCTACGCCTTCTATCTAATGACCAGCAAAGAGTTAAAAATAGGGAATAAATAATGTTACAGCAAATAATATAAGGATAGTCTATCTATAAGTTACGCAACTATAACAGTACAGAATGATTCTCTTAAGAACAATGCGTGAAGTATCCCTTATCTATTTACACATTTGTTGTAAGTGCTCATCATAAATGTCCCAAAGTAAGATTAAAACAGAAGCCAAATGACTCGAGAAAGGTATAAAATAACCATAATAAAGCGAAGTTAATTATGTTGATAAAACGCCTATAAAATCTAAAACATTAACCCCTTAGAAACGTAGAAAGGTAAACGGAAGCTAGTTATTATCTAATGCCATAAACGTGAAATTGGGAGACATTAATTAAGACAAAGTGGTCATAGAATCATTCTTTATGGCTACAGATTTCATTGAAGCGTTTGACATAAAAACGCAGCAGAGTACTTATTAATCAACGTAAGCAAATTTGGTGAGGTTCAAAAGCAAAGCGCCACTCAATCACAAGCGGCAGAAAGCAGTGACAAACAAGTGTGCGTACTGTAATGCGTCGACGCAGATCTCAATTGAATTGGATTGCCGCAGGGGTCAGTAATAGGCCGTTTATAGTTTTATGGCCAGCGACGAGTGAAGATTAAAAAAGGGATGCGTTTTGCTATGAACGTGGAAGTATTTTATACCCATTGATACTTTAGATTACTCTATAATCAAACTGGAAATCAAAACGCATGTTCCGGTACAAACAAATATCCTTTCAAAACGAGTTATGCTTCCAATTTCTAACCGGTTGATGGAAAGCGTTATGTGAAATAAAAAGCTGTAATTAGTGCCGCATTGAATCGAGCTCAGTATAAATGCGTTCATTATAAAATATATTACACGTGGTTAGTAAAAATCAATATGAAGCCGACTGTCTCCGTATATGGGTCATCGAGCCGTCAGCAAAAGCGTAGGACACGGTGCAAATAAAAATAGAACTGTTGTTTTATAGACTTTATTTATCGCCGCTAACTTGGCTATTACAGCTCAATACGCCAGAGTTAGGCTCTATATAAAAATGGGTAAATACGTTTAGAGAGTTTGGAAGTCAAGACCTCTTGATAATAAGAAAGCAGCATTTCAATAACTTTACAGACGAAGATTTTAAATCGATCATTCTAAAATCGGAGACTGAGTTTGATATTAAAATTCAAATGGCAGCAAAATACCGAAAGGAATCGTTTTCAGTTCACCGGACATCACTAATTAACCTCGAAGACGAAGATGCATTAAACTTCAAGGCGAAGAAGTCTGTTATACTGACCGTACAGTTCACCAGTTAGCAACTAACTACTTATTTCGCGTCGCCTAGCGCCATTTCGCTGACTGCTTGTATTTTTAAGCGACGGAAGCAATCAGAATTCCATTAGACAGAACCAGGTTGTTTAGTTACTAGATTGGCATCTTAAACACGAAAATTGTAGGTAGTTAATTTTAATTTGCCAAACAACATTTCACTGATCGGTATCACAAAATAATATTGGTAACAGATTGTAGCGTACCACAGTTTTCATATCCTAATGAACAAAGCGGTTTGAGTGATATTAATCTGTTATTAGGAAATTAATAGCTATTCAGCAAGTTTATTGTCGTGGCAATTTCGCAAAAGGCATAACTTTTTTTTTGATAAAAAATCGAAAGCAACTTCAAAGTTGCAGAAAATGTATACTTGATAATAATTATTAGAAAGATAAACATAATCATGTAGTTTACATGATTTGCGTGTAGCAGATTGATTCTAAATCCTACGAAAGCTTGTAGTTTCAGATTCCCCCTGTATTTTCACCGTTATCTCAATCGCTCCAGACTAACATACATAACAGACATCACGCCTCTCCCAAATGGGGTAAGCAAAACACACAAAACGTTACATAGACACTTAGCATAATTTTAGGTTGGAACATAATTGAAAGAGGTATGATAGCGATTAGTTCCATGTCGCCTAAAGCATACCCAAACCTGTATCATTAGACGCCTCTAAGGCCTAGTTCGCACGAGCGTTTAAAAAGCGTCGCGTTAAAACTTGACGTTGGCGGTATTACGAAGTTCCGTGTGTTAAATTCGATTTAACGTCCAACGCCCAACGTCGAAAATGGAACAGTGCTCGGTAAAATTTGTTTTATTCTAACGTTTTTTAGACGCCCGTTGAAAAAACGCTCGTGCGAACCAGCTCTTACGACATCCACGAATATGGAGAGGTGTTATTCTAAACCCGACACCACGTGGAAGACTTAAGTCAAAAACTCCTGTTGAAAAATGCAGTATTACATCGCCGTTTTCAGTTTCGTGTGCACTGTCATCCTTTTGAAAATACAGGTGTTATGTATGTATGTATTTTCAGCAAACGTTTGACGCAATGGGAAACAGGACGGGTCTAATTAGGGACAGCGTTATCGTCGCGTTCGCCATTTTAATTGATGTTTGTTATCGCGCTATTTTTAGTATTGCGCACATAACCTGGGTAACGTTTGATGTAGGAAAAATAAATGATGGTGATGATGAGGCTACGAGGATTGCCATGATTACAGAGAATATGATGATCACGATATCAAACGGTTATCCCATTGTGGATAAAGTGAGCAGAGACGAGTTCTATCTAACTTATTACTTATGACGTCCCACTGCTGGACACATGCCTCAACTCAGTGTAAGAGGGTCTGAACTGAAATTCCCACGCGAGCCCAGAACGGATTGAGAACTCCATACACTACATTGAATTACGTCGCCGTGTGCAGGCTTCCTCACAAAGTTTTCCTTCTGTGTTGGTCATCTAATGGGATTTCGCATATAAAATCCGAAAAAATCAGAAGTGCAAGCCTGGGATTCGAACCAACGACCCACTGGATGAGAGGCCAGAGGTTAAACTGCTGGGCTCCCACCACTTCAACCAATTACCTACTTAGGTACTTGATAAAATTAGCGCTTTTTATATCAGAACTGGACAAAAAAGCGTTGGATGGTATAACTTTTCAAGTACAAGTCATAATACGGCTGAGAGCATCGACAAATGGAATAATATAAACAAAACAAATAAAGAGCGTTTGAAATGTTTAAAGTCGGTGTAGCTTTGAAACGTTCAAAGTGTTAACGAATGCCCCGTCGTATTTGGTAGGGACGAAAGGGTTCCTAGTCGACTTGATTGTCTTTGAAGTTATCTTCGCCCAACAAAAATCGGTACACCATTAATCATGGAAATAAACAAAGTCAAGATATTCTTGTGTAATAATAGAGAACGAAATGATCAGACTGTTTCGACTTTCGAGTCTTTGAAGAATGTTGCTTACGAATAGGCAATATGAATAACACTTTATTACTGTGAGTACGTTCAACTGTTTTGTTATCAGATATAAGTCATAGTGGCTTTTACGATACAGAGATATCAGATAAGATGTGATATCATTGATGATGTTGCGACTGATGATGATTGTAACTTTTAGACGAGAACGAATGTGATGTGAACTCATAATCTGTGTCTATTTTATGTTCATCAGTATGTCAAAGTCCTGTCTTTCAGTTTCCTCCGTGGTGTCGGGTTTAGAAAACCCGATAAATGACGTAAGATGCGACCAAGTAAACTAGGTTCATTAATATACTTCTTATTTAAATTGAGATGAAATTACGCTAAGTGGGCTCTGAAGCGTGAAATGTTTGTTTAGTCTGCTCTGCTTACCTCATTTGGGGAACACAGGCGCAAAATATATCTGTATATCCAAAACGTATCACACATATCACTTAATCCTTTGTTTTCATTTGTCTGTCTACTACCATTTCAAGATTAAACCTCTAAAACAATTTCAACGAAATTTGAGTTTGGAAGACAGACATCAACTACATACCTTTCATTCTGGAAAATGAACAGTTCTCTCGTGAAAGATTCGCAGGTAACGGCTAGCAAGCAATATTAAAGAGTTCTTCAGTTAAGTAAGTGTTGTTCATAAATTTCTTCATAAATAGTTTCAGGACACCTCATGACTGGTGCCCAATGTGGGGCCAAGGGCGCACCTAAAGCAAATTTCCAGTACGATTAAGACCACCAAACAACAAAACCGATGAAAGAACCTTAACACGCGATAAAATAACAAATTCGCAGGTAACAGCTAGCAAGCAATATGAAAGAGTTCTTCAGTTAAGTAAGTGTTGTTCATAAATAGTCCCAGGACACCTCATGACTGGCGCCCAACATGGGGCCAGGGGCGCACCTAAAGCAATTTTCCATTACGACCAAAACAACTAAACCTCCGAAAAAACCTTAACACGTCCACACCAGAGACCAAATTCACTCGCTTAGCCCGTACCCCGTGATTGGCCGTAAATGTCAAGGAAAAATGAGCTGTGAATTCGCAACTTAAAGCACTTTTCCATTTGTTACGCGATTGATTCGCGTTAATGGAAAAGCGTCTACGTCTAAGTAGGTAGGGACGCGAAACAAGCAACTCGGGAAGGTTACTGCCGTCGCGACAGACCGAGCACAAAGCATTGTTTAGCTGGCTACAAACATCGTAAACAGTATTTACTACGCAGAGCTTGATAAGAACGTATTGACTGAAACAGGTAGTAGGACGGAAACTTTAATAGTGCCTTAAGTTAGGGTGACTGCAGACCCTATATTTTGTAACGCTCTATAAGGTCTGTTCTAATATTGCTTAGGGTAGATAAAAGATGTCAGGTAGCCGTACTCACCCTAACACTAGGTAATAATATCAATAAAGTTGCCCTTTATATCTAAAATCCACATGCCCAAGTCACGACCCCAACATTTTCGACACGCCACGCTCATATAAAGCCCCCGTCTGGCCTGCAGGCTATTTGTCAAGGACCCCGACCTACCCTCACTCCCTCCGCACATAAAAAGCATTTGAATAATCGAAATGACGAGACCGGGATATTGGCAATACAGTGAACAGGTGTAGTTGTAATTGAGGAAATGGATTTTCCATTCGCTACGCAGTCTGCCGAAAGTTCCTTTTCCAAATATGACTCATATTGCTTTTGTTCGTAGCTGAATGGTTTCTAAAAACTAAGCAACTTGTATCTCAGAGAAAAGGAAAGTTTGTACATGGCTAGCCGAAAATCCGCCACAATAGAGTTTGGAACCAGACAGTCTGTCGAAACTTGGTGTAAAGAAAGTCTGGAGTCAGCGAGATTCCCACACGCGAATGTGAAAAGTAAAGTTCCTTGTAGTTGTAACGTTTATAATAGAGCGCCCTTTTAGAAACAATGGCTTTTTAGTCACGCCTTACAAACTCTTCGAAGGCAGCGAGACGGGAATACAATTGCTATTATGCGCGCTGAAATAACACTCCCTGTTGGCTTGAGTAGTATCTAATACCAGGTATGACGTCGCATTGCAAGGAGCAAAGGTGTTCAGTATGCGGCATAGCTGAGATTCAAGCCTTGTGAGGTAGAGATAGAGGTACAAACAACGTACGTGGATGACGTCATTCCCGTAGCGTAGATCTACCCCAAAACGCGAGTAATTAAATTCAATTAGTGGTGCAAATACTTGGGGAGATTCGTGTTTTGGGGTTAGATAATGAGTTACCAGGAAGCAATGCCATTAGGAAACTTATATGATTCAATTGTGATTAAAATTGCATATGTTATACAGCGATCCTTACGCAGATGAGTGAATAATTTAACCGTCTCCATTGGAACATTTGTCTTATTAATATAATATTTTGTATGAAGATTTTCGCAACATTTGCGTTTTTCATACTAAATTTTTTTACGCTTATTTAGCAACGAAAAATGTTAGGGTTATAAAACTTATGTACGTGTTTAAGGACACTTTTGAAGTAACTATGAGAATCAATTTTAATAAAAAAAAATGGATCAATTAATAATTGCAACCAATCACATACATAATTCCGGAAGCATAAAAAAACATAATTTTCAAAAAAAAAATTGTGGGTTTATTGATACAATTCTTTGGATTTATGATCGTCAAAATATGCACGACGAAGTCAAAATCTTTTGTAATATTGAGTACGTAATATATCTTTTACGTTATGGAAGTTACGATGGTTAGAAGTACGAAAGAAAAATCGCCAATTTCATAGGTAAGGACCCAATACTTTACCAGCCTCATGTCCAAAAGCGGTAGCTTTTTAAAATCCACGGGTTTAAATAGCTTTTGAAAGTTATTATTAATTCCACCTGACGAGTAAGTCAAATGAAAAATCAGTAAAAACGACCACTTCCGGCCTTCCCCTAGTCAAACGATGACTCATACTAAGGGGAAGTTTTCGATTTATACCTATTAATACATTTCGCGACACCTATATATGTATGTATTATGAATATAGCGTCGCTGCCAGGGTAGGTTTGAGAACTCGAGGGTATAATTTCGAGGAAAGTGTTTGACAAGTTCCTTCGTGGGTGTATAATTGAAGAATTACCTACCTTGCGAAAGCCATTTAATTAGTTTGTTTCTGTGACGATAATTCAAACAAATTAAACGGAACGGTATTCCATTGAACTGAATGTAGCTTGAGAATGAAGGAAAAATAAATTACATTTCATTAAGGTACAACAATATTTGACGAAACGTCGAGTAGTCAAGGAAAATGAACGTCAAGGAGCTTTTCACAATAAGTGACTAAAGTGACCTGCTGATTTCCTAGATGGCGTTTTCCTGTTTTTTTATTTTATTATTTTCCTTACCTGTACTACTTCTATATATTGCATAGCTTAGATTTAGATCTTAAATTTTAGAGGTATGTAACCCAAGAACTGGCCAAGTGCGAGTCGGACTCGCGCACGAAGGTTCTGTACCTTTGACTAGGTACTACATTCTTACTATCCTTACTAATATTATAAACGTGAAAGTTTGTGAGTATGGATGGATGGATGGATGTATGGATGGATGTTTGTTACTCCTTCACGCAAAAACTACTGAATGGATTTTAATGACACTTTATAATAATGTAGCTTATACATCAGAATAACACATAGGCTACAAATTGTAAAGATATTCTGTGAATTATCCAATATACGACGATAATTCTCAAGTAAGTCGGGTAAATGGGCTACCATTTGCGAGATTTGACGTCCGCTGTCAAAACCGTTGAAGTTGCAGGGCGCGGGCGAGCGTGGTGCGCGGTGCGCATGCGCGGGATGACGCCACGCCACGCGTCGCTGAGTGCGCGACCCGAACGCGGGCGGGTGTTTGTTTTGCGAATTTTCAAGGTGTTAGCGATTTGTTAAAAACGCATTGTATGTAAAGTAATTTAAGCTAAGGTTAGGTGCTGGCAGATTCTTTTTTGGTTAAGAGTTACGCGTCCAGAAATATATTTCAGTTTAAATTTAATTGTCCTACTAATAATTCCGAAATCTCTTCTTTGTTAGCCCGAATTTAACGCGTGCGAAGCCGCGGGCAAAAGCTAGTAATATTATAAATCTGAAAGTGAGTTTGTTTGTTTGTTTGTTCCGCTTTCACGCCGTAACTACTGAACCGATTGCTTTGAAATTTTGCAGACGTAAAGTTAGAAGTCGGGATTAAATAATAGGGTTCTTTTTATCCCGGAAAAAATTGATGTTCCCGAGGGAATGTTCGCTTTATACAGCAATATAACCGAATTCCACGCGGGCGAAGCCGCGGGCGGAAAGCTATTGGAAAATAAAACGTACATTATGGTTTACGATTTATGAATATCTGTGAACCTAGCGTATCAATTTACAGAATCTCAAAATGTAATGGCACTTGTATTTGTATCCCGAATACTTCTACAGTTAATAGGTATGTGTACCAGGTTAAAATATGTCATACTAATTAATCCGTCACTTAGATTATGAAAAATATGAGACACGCGCCTTTTGGTTTACCAAATAATTAAACATCGACAGAGGTATAGATCATCAAACTTCCAAGTGGGGGCTTGTGACGCCACACCGTGGTAAACATTGTACCACGTAGTGACGTCACACGAAACTTCAGAGCACTGTATCGTCTGTATCCTCGTCATTACTTAGTCAACTAAATACGTGCACAATATTTTATGGTAATCCATCAGACGGACTAAGTAGCTTTTATTGTCAACTACCCGATTGCCAACATTTAAGGCAATTCAGGTGAAACTTTATACTTTTATATTCTAAACCGTAAAACTCGGCGACGTTCCGATCGTTACACGGCTCGTTTCCCGATACTAAAGAGTTCAACATCTTAATGCATCCCAAATTAGCTGGCAATAAAAGAAACTGCCTATTACATGGCACATTTAAGTTCAATTCAAAGTAACGTTTGTTTGAAAATTCCCACCAATAGGTATATTGTCCCGGTATTACAACAATACCGCATCAGGCTTTTAAAAGCTTTGAATAAATTTCATGATCAAATGTTTGTTTAATTATATCATTATTATTTTAAATACACATTAGAATAGCACCTTTCCATTTTTTCCGTGGTCCGTTGACGACACGTAAGAGGCGACAGGCTAGCAACCTGTCGCTTTTGTACCTCATAACTAAAAACCTACAAAATAATGCTCAAGAGACTACCCAGTGAAATGGTCATGGCTTTGACTATGTCGTATTTCATGTTCTCTGCCTACCCCATTTGGGAGTACGTGATGTACAGTCAAACCAATTGAGTTCTAAGCCACTGCAGAACGTTGTCACGATAAACGTAATAAAGATTTCTTTTGTCAAGCAATACAAATATCATTATGACGTCTAATGGAAATAGGTTCTATGGTGGATCAGGAATCAATTGCTACGATAGGATGTTTCAAGATAAGATTGATTGATACATTTCCCCCTGTCTCAAATTGAAAATAGCGAATTACATAACCAACATCAATCCATTTCGCCTAACCATAACTGATATCGTAACCATAATCAAACTTGGGATTATAGGGGCTATGGGTTTCTAACCTCTTCATACAATTCCCTATTATTCCCAACACCAAAAGTATCTATGATTTGATTACCCGCGACGTAGGAAACAGTGACCCCAACAAGCCACAATACGGTTCTTATTAACCACTTAAACTACCGTTTATCATCCTTGGCGGTACAAAATCACTGGTAACCACGTCTGGTGCCTTTAATTGCTACATAGTGATGCGCTTGTTTTTATTAGGCCACCAAAGGGGACTGGACTATACTACTGGAGTTAACGAGAATTTGTTTAAGGATTTGATCTAAGTATATTGATGAAGCAGTTGAATTATGTCACTCGCGTCTTTGCATCGATATGTCGACGTTTCCGACCAATTTGTGAACCTTTGGGAACAACGAAACCGAGTTTTAAAAGAGAAGTAATTAAATGATACGCAATAATAAAATTTGGTGAGCAAACCCAAACAGCATTTAAATAATTTAGTCAGCATACAAAGATTTTGTCTGCAATAATAAAAATCTGGCAGCAATCTTTGTTCCGGCAATAATTTTGATTGTGGTCAAAAATGAAATCATTAATAGGCAGCATACCAATACCATGAGTTTGCGTAATAAACATTCAGTCCGCAAAATAATTACTTGGTCAGCAATATTTTATGATTGATCAGCAGAGAAAACATGTCTATATGCATTATATTTGATTGGTATGCAAAATAACTAATAGCTTAAGTACTTAGATGTTTTCTTGATTATTTCAGTGATTATTTAGATCCAGACTGTTTCAGTGTGCAGTGTGTATAATGTAGGGGACAAATAAATTTATGGGAAATTAAGGGATCCCTCTAGGAAGGTTACATTTAGGTGCGACGACGAGCGAAGCGAGGAGGAGTGTTAGGTAGAACCGTGACCTTGCAACGCGCGAGCCGAGCGAGCGAAGCGAGCGTGCCGCGGCAGCGGCCGGCGAAGCGCCAGAACCGTGTTATGGCAAATAATTATTATATATTTTGCTTACTCTCTTAGTGCTTACCCAATTTTTATAAAACAGGAACATCTTATTGCTGCTTATATAATTAATATGCAGTACAAAAATAATTACAGCCACCCTGAATGACATAAGTTGCTGATTGATTTTGAAATGTTTGCTGGCCATGAGTTGCTGACCAATTAACTATTTCTGCTGACAGATAATATTTTTCTGCTTTCCAATATGCTAATACTATGCTGACCTGTTAAATAACACCCGTTTTAAAATCATCATCGGGAGCGAAAAGACCGGTGACGCTTAGTGAGCGTCTAAAGCGCAGATACGATAACATATCTGCATCTAAACAGATATCTGTTAATAGCGCTCCCTATACAATTCATTGACTAAAGCTAACACACACAGCGCAGATAACTTAATATTTTACCGTCAAGTATCTGTTGGCACCGAGATATGGTACGATGGCATTTATACGCAGATAAAATATTATCGTATCTACTTAATCTGTAACACGCTTAACCGCTGCCACCGTCTTAAATTCTTTTTATACTTAATTGTGTACAACTACCGAGATTTTAGATCCCTGTGATCAAGTTCGACTCGCTAAACCTTTATTTTAAAAACGATTCTAATTTGCAACGAAGATCAATGCTATAATTCAAAAGCTGCCTTTGAACAAGAATCTAAGAGGTGCGAGTCGCTCCAGCAAAAATATAACCTAGTGTTTTTTAAAGAGAGCATTATCGACTTTCTAGTCAAGAAACGTTCAGGCTCAATGAACTAGAAAATAGCAGGAGTTTGAAAAAGTTTTTCCACCATTAATAAGCTTATAAAAGACTTAGTAAACTGACGTGGAATAAAGAAAAAAATAACCAAAGTGAAGACCTTTGGGACTTTGATATCACAATTTAAAATTTTTGTCCCAAGTTCCGACATACATACATAACCGTCACGCCTTATTCCCTGCGGGGTAGGCAGAGACAACAGAGCGCCATTCGCTTCTATTCTGACATACTTCTCTCGTGTATGACGAGAGTGATGAATGTGAGTGAAGTTCCGACAGTCTGATAAATATAATAAAAATAACGATGTATTGGAAACGTTTGACACGTTATGCAAATATTTAGTTAGACAGCTAAAGATAACGGCTATCTTATCTGAATGCATTTGTAGCCTTATCGATGGCAAATAAAGTATACAAGAGATCGGTGATGATAATGATATTTGAGCACATGGATTTTCCGACAGTACTTGCGGTGGAACAATAAGGAAAGTTTTGTAAACGGTAAAGGCTGATCTTTAAATTTTTGAATCCCGGGCAGGTTGGAAACCCCGCGGTGGCTTGCTCGAACTTTGTTTATTTAGAATTCTTTACAAAACTCTTAGTATTAAATTATCAAAGGGAACTGTGAAAGCGAGAACATTTCCAAGATTAGAAGGTACGCCATTGTAATTACGTGAATTCTCTAGAAGCTTCGATTTCAATAAGAAAATTTCAATTCCAACTTTAGTTTGCAAGAAAATGTGATAATTAGCTTAAGATGTTCGCGTAAAAAAGGAACTTACTATCGTAGAAAATAACTTACCTGAAGGACATCAACCGCATATTCTCCTGTAACAAAAAACAGAATATAAATTAACGTTCAGCAGGTATTGTAAACTTTGTGTTGAAGGACTGAATGTTAAATTATTCGCAATGCGACCCTCCGATGGTTGCTAAGGAAAGCATCTAATCAAGAGTAAAGGGTAAATGTTGACGGAGGTAAAACATTATCCTAAAGCATATTGGAACTATGGAAGTAATATGAAATAAATCAAATACCCCGAGCCTTGAGGCAATTCAACAAGACGTTGCAAGTGTACAGTCGACCAAGAAATTGGTCTACCCCCTCAAGATCGATATTCATTTAAACCTCATGAAACAACAAGGTCGATTTCCCCTCGCCATAATATTATGACAGTGACAATGTCAACCTTGTGACAATTTTGATCTCACAGAAACCTTTGTCAAAAGTGGTAGACCACTTTCTTGGTCGACCGTACACGGGAACACAACAGGTTAATTGTTTATAAAGGAAGTCGACGGTTGTCATCATCATCATCGTATCCTACTTGGGACGTAGACTGGTTTGATTGGTATAAGTTTTATTTCTTCTTTCTTGCTACACTCTTGGCAGAAATATTGTGGTCATTATGTCTGTGTTTGGTGATCCATTTCATAAGTTTGACAGTCTTATTTCTGGTGCAAGCGTATAGCAGATTTTACTAGTCTAACGATTAATGGATAACCCTGTGAAGCGATAGACCAATGTATTGCCTTTCAAGAGCTTCTAATAGAAATAAAAAACAACATAAAAATAATAATATTACTTAAACATACGTACTACTACATAGAAATACATACTTTTGATAGAAAAAGTGCCGATCTCGGTGCATTTTTTTAGAACGCGGCAAAGCATTAATGAATAGGTGAGACGGAAAATAAAACTGTTTAGTTCTTCAGTTAAATTGTAAAAAAATATTGTATTATTTTGTTCCACATGGACTATTGAGAATGTTATATTCAGTATTCATAAATTCCTAAACTCCAGATTTCTTTCGCGATATTTTTGGTCTATGAAAGGTACCTCGTTTGGAAGAGGTTGTGATTAAATTAACATGGATTGGCAAATAAACGAATAAAGAAAAAGTAATCCTAAAACGATTAGAAATTCTTTTTGAGATATCGAACCCTAAACGCAGACAATAACGCGATTGAGATTCAGCAAACGTATCGTTTACAAACGTAGTCAAAACAATACTACCTAACAAGTTGAATGCAACCATGCAGATAAAAAAATACAGATCACGCAATAATGCATGTAGCACGTGGGGCCAAACCCCTTGCTACTGTCCCCTACAAAACGTGAGATACAGTACAAGATACTCTACGTAACGGGATATAAAGCTCATTCCAAACGGAGCGGAAAGGCATTTCAATAAATTACTGCAAGCAGTGCACTCCCTGGCTGCATGGATCGATACAGCGGCAATTTTTGGAGTCTATTGTACTTTGGATGGTCCTCGCGCTTGTTTAAAACACAATTAAACAGACAAATAACTTCGGCAGTCTGCTGCAGCTTTTCGCGTATATAATACTAACATTCCAGAATGAAATGTCTTTCAACGAGTTTCCAAATAAGTGTGTTACGTTCGTCCGCATCAATGGAGGAGCTGCTTAATCCAATCCACAGGACCTTTTTTTGTTTGTCGACCCTGACATCGATTTATCCGGTCGTGAAAACCTGTCAGGCCATACCGCTCCGTTGATTGAAACCAAGTCAACTACCAAAGTTATCGCAAGTTCAAAAGAACTTAGATTAGTTTCTACATAATTGAAGAAGGCGGCAAAAACAGTATCTAGAAACAATTACAAGCTCTATTTGTTTTTGTGCCAATCGGTAAAGTTTGGCCATCTGTTTTTGTGCAGATATTTATGTTGCGTAACGGTCGCTTGAGTTGGGAAAGCGGAATTAGTCATGTCATCATTAGAGTCCGTCTTGGAGAAAAAGGAGGATGTGAGAAGACAACAATGGTAAGCAAGCACCGTGCTGTTTAAAAATAAATGAAAAACAAAGACAGGAAACAAATGAGACACGAGCCAGTTTTATAACAACCCTGATTGCGATTGTCATGTTAATAAAGAGGTAGGGACTTACCACAAATGATAAAAGTGAACATTATGGAAATCTGTTTGTAAATTAGCTGACGAAAGCAGCATACTAAAAAGTTTGTCTATTTGATGAAGCCATTGAGACTGTCTTGCATGTTTGAGGGCAAGATACGTATCACTGAGACGAAATGTAACAGTCTGAATCCAAGCACATGTCGGCTGGCAATAAACCAACCGTCAATAAATATGCTGTCACGAGACCTCGTAAATGCCGTCGTAAAAAGTAGTAGTTTATCTTTCAGTGATACTAGGATACAATTCCAATAATGGTTCTACGACCACGTACTGTTTTGCAACGACTGGTTTCACATGTGTCGTATTGCACTTTAATGTAAGTGAAGTAATACGTTCGTATATTTTAGTATACGATATGATCTTTTAATTTATTTTACTTGGATGATGCACTGAAATTGATAAAAGCAGTATGTATCTCTATCTATGTGTATATAAAATGAATCCCTATTT
This sequence comes from Adoxophyes honmai, assembly GCA_005406045.1. Taxonomy (NCBI): domain Eukaryota; kingdom Metazoa; phylum Arthropoda; class Insecta; order Lepidoptera; family Tortricidae; genus Adoxophyes; species Adoxophyes honmai. Next base: position 427,360 of record BHDV01011955.1, read on the forward strand.
TCTTTGGTCACGGAATCACGCGTGAACGCGTGGACCGATTAGCGGATTCTTTTTTGTTGTGTTTGTTATTGTCAGGTTCTTATGAAAGAAAATATTACGAAAATAGACGAAAAATTTGAAAGGTAATCTTGACACTTAACATTGATAGAAAGCGCGCTGGAAATACTGTTTTTGATTTTTGTTAAGACAACGTCTGTCGAGTCAACTAGTTATAATTATGATGAGAACACTGACAACATTTACCACTTAAAATCAAGTCGCCAAGACAGACAAAGGATAAGGGTGTTCAGTAAAAATAAAATTTAGTTCTTATATTTTTATATGATAAAGTTACACAGGAGCGCGAGTTGAGACATTTATCACGATGATTTATGCTCCTGCAGCTAAATCTCCTGTAATCTTACTTGACTAATGAGACCAAAAATCTGCTTTTACGCCCAAATCTCATCAGAACAATACATCATTTCACTCAGACGCAGACAACGCCCTTCAAAGTTCCCCTAAAATTAAAGGAACACATGTTACAGAAACTAAAATTCTCAGGGCATCAAGTGGTACTTGACGCAAGTTTGAGCGCAAAATTTGTATTCACCAGATGATCTTTGGTGGAAGTAACGGCTCTTTCTCCTTCGTTGAGTGATGTATTGAACTTTAAAGAGAAATCAAGCAGTTTATAAGTTTATTCACACACAAGCAGCAAATGTGGTGTACGAGGTGCATCTTTTATTCGAATTTCGCTAAATTCGAATTTGTCTCCAGCTTTCGTGCTTTGCAGGCGACGTGAGCTGGAGAAATTTATGCAAATAAGGTCTTCAAAGAGAATGTTGAAAATTGCATCGAATTACGAGGTACATTGTGGAATAAAGATTAAAATGCATGAATATGCTTTAAAAAAAGGACACCTTCAATTTTAAAAGGTGACAGTTATTGTCTATGCCAAACTTTAACGAAGATCTCGGATAAGTCTTGTTATATTTATAACTAGCTTTTGCCCGCGGCTTCGCTCGCATTAAGTTCGGAATGACACAGAAGAGATCTCGGATTTTTTATAATCCAAAACTTCTCTAAAATGAGGGGTGTAAGTATGTCAGACAACGGGATTTTCCTGCTAATTCCCGTTCCCGTGGGAATTTCGCAATATC
>BHDV01011955.1:429594-450663 GCA_005406045.1 Adoxophyes honmai
TTCAAGTGCCTACGTTTAGCCGTTTAGGCTGTGCGTTGATATGTCAGTCAGTCAGTCAGTTTCTCCTTTTATATATATAGATTAAAGAGAATATTAATAACGCCGTTTCGTGTGAATTTAGTCCTAAATTTGAATTAATGTTCTGTTTATCCAAAATATTCATTGTTTTTATTATATCTTATTTTCACTGTCAATCTTTACTGTTACAATCAAATATAATGTAGTTACAACAGCTACTCTCAGTTACATAATTAAAAATTTTAATTAGATAATTAAGCGCGAGATTTTGAAAGACGGTCTCATGGCGAAGTAAATAAATCGATTTTTCAATACAACATTCTTCATTATGCTTGTGTACAATATTGAACACTTACAGTTGCATTTTAAAACTGCATTACTGTACTGTTGCATCTTAGCTGTAGCCCCTTTCGTATAGAAGCATCACACTTACCAAATCAGGTGATTTATACTAGACAAAAATAAAACATAATCATAATGAATGGCCAATGGTATCGGAGGGCTTATTAGGGACAACCACACAGGGTGCAGCAAATCCCTAAAATAGACTGAGCCATGGTCAGATTGCCAGATTAGGAACGATTTATTGGCTAGTTTATTTCGGTGTTCTAACTAACAAACTAACCATGTACGGCTAAGCGGATTAGGTAGATGCTTTATCTGGTTTAATTAATCGCTTTTGGATGTTTATATTGGACGATATTAGAGGTAAGAGTAGATGAGGGGGAATATTTAATGCACTATTAATTACTATGCATCTTTGGTTTAGCATTAGTGCATGCAATGTACTTCATTGTCATCCACCCTAGATTATGTGCACCATCTGGTGCACAAGTCAATCAAACTAACCGTTGAAGAGTTCCCTCCATCGGAGACAGTCCCGGCTGGGCCACCAGAAGTCCACTACCGGAATATTGTATTGTCATCCAAGTTGCGTAGGTATACCAAGTCTCAGCTCAATCGGTCCATTGGAAGTGGTTCAAATCTTTCTTGCAAGATTTGTAAACTTACAAACATACAAAAGCCAAGTTAAATAAAAGCTCGTAAAAAACAATATAACGAAAGTGTGCCAAGCCGCAGCTGTCTCGTTCATTTTATGAGGTAAACAAGTTTAAGTTAAAGCAAAACAAAATAATCAGTTACGTCCAAATCATACTATTTTTAGTGTCATTTGTTCACGACCAGAACAAAACCACAGACAAGGTTGTTCCTCCCTCAGCGTAATGCCACATAATTTCAACTTGCGATTTCGAAACCACTCTCTTCTTTAGCTCAAAAGCCCAGTTGACATCAAAGGATGATCTCACCATAAAGTATTTTATAGGTGTCGTTTTTATACCGTTCTCCCGACAAATAAGATTCCGTGACCCCCATTTGTTAAGCAGCTGTAGAGGCTACTTCCGCCTTTAAAAAGACCTGATTTATCGATGTCTTTCAGAGTATATCAATCGTGACGAATCCTAATTCGTCTTCATGGGATTCCTGTTCAGAAGTGGGATGGAGTTTTGGATAGCATAAGGACGAGAACAGTATTAAATTGAAGTTACGATTCACGTTACAGTTATTGTTATGATACAGTGTTCCCAAATGGGGTAGGCAGAGCATACCAAACATGACGTACACAGAATCGTGACTATTTCACGCTTCGCAGACACTTCTAGACCTATCTCCTTGGTCGTCTTTTACGACATCCACGGGAGTAATGGATACTTAGGTGTTATTTTATCCCGACAGAACACAGGATATAAAATATTAAATTTCAAAGGAGTCTCTAATCTCTTGTATAAGTATAGGCTCTTCGATTTAGTAAATTACAAAGTTAAAAATAATGTTTGTTTTGATAGCACGCTGCCTAATGTCGTACGCCAACTGTTGACTCACACCTTTGGAAATATTGATAATGAAATTTCTACTTGAACTACCAAGGTAGTTAAAGATAACAGGAACACTGGCCTAGTTATTGTTGGAGATAACGTAATGGCAAAATCGATACTAAACACACAACACACGCGTACAATAGTATAATTCGAGCAAATAACACCACTGATTACGTGATCGGAATTTATCTAATATAAAGTTTTTCATTGGTATTTATTTGAACGAAAACGAAAGCCGTAATTCGCCGTGTTGTGTCGGGATAGAATAACCTCTCCATTTCTTCCGTGGATGTCGTAAGAGGCGACTAAGGAAATAGGTTTAGGTATGTTTTAGGCGACATGCTGGCAACCTGTCACTATTGTTCCTCTTCCATCTTTGCAAACCTAAAACTATACTAGAAGTGGCTGCGAAGCGTGATATAGTCATAATCATGGTTTTGACTATGTCACGTTTCGTGTGCTCTGCCTACCCCATTTGGGAACACAGGCGTGATTGTATGTTGTATGTATGAAAACAAAAGAGAAGAGTCAAAAAGAAACTCAGTCAACAACCAAACCAATTCTAATCTGCTTTTATTTTACAAAACCACAATTATCTTAGAAAGTTAAACTCGCACTTAACTTTAAAAAAAACTCGTGGTTCATCATTTAGGTACTCTATTCTCAAATGGGGTAGGCAGACCATATGAAACGTTACATAGTCAAAACCACGACAATTCCACGGTTTAATATGTGGTGTCGGGATAAGAATAACACCTCTCAGTTTCTACAATGGATGTCGTAAGAATACTAAGGATAAATAGGTTTAGATATGCACTAGCTTTTGCCCGCGGCTTCGCTCGCATTAAGTTCGGAATGACACAGAAGAGATCTCGAAATTATTTAAATACCTACCGATACAGCCTTGTATAAATACTCTTTTTTAACTTGAAAATTTGTTTCTAGAGAGATTTAATTTTAATAATTACTTTTGAATTAGTAACTACACATCAAAGGTTTTTTGTCCCATTGAGACTCCTTTCCTACATGGCCAAATATTACAGGACAGGTGTTTTTATGTGGGGTAACTAAATCCAGTTTATAGCTAATAAAATAACTTTGTATTCACTAAGGTATATATGACAAATTTCAAGCATCTAACTTATGTAGTTTAGATTTTTCATACAACATTATTTTTCCCGCTAACTCCCATTTTTCAAAACACAGCCATAACTAAACTTTATACTTACTAAGGTATGCATGCATGTTACATTAAAAACATCTATCTTACGCGGTTTAGATTTTTCATACAACGGGATTTTCCCGCTTATCCCGTTCCCGTGGGAATTTCGCAATATCCCGTTGCAACTAAGCTTTAAGTTTGCTAAGGTATCTGCATGCCAAATTTCAAGCGTCTAACTTAAGCCGTTTAGATTTTTCATACAACGGGATTTTCCCGCTAATTCCCGTTCCCGTGGGAATTTCGCAATATCCCGTTGCAACTAAGCGTTAAGTTTACTAAGGTACCTGCATGCCAAATTTCAAGCGTCTAACTTAAGCGGTTTAGATTTTTCATACAACGGGATTTTCCCGCTAATTCCCGTTCCCGTGGGAATTTCGGGAATTCCTTTCTTAGTGCACCTCTACGGTACCTAAGCTACGTCCCTTCCAAATTTCAAGTGCCTACGTTTAGCCGTTTAGGCTGTGCGTTGATCTGTCAGTCAGTCAGTCAGTCAGTCAGTCAGTCAGTTTATCCTTTTATATATTTAGATTTAGGCGACAGACTAGCTTCCTGTAACTATAGTAACTATTAACTAAAAAATATTTGATAGAATTGGTTCGATTCTTTGTGCAATGGTACGTAAACCAGTAGACGATTAAAACTGCAAAGATCCAGATCAGATAAATTCGGAAGGCAAACGCAACGATAACCGAAGGTAAACCGAACGCTGCCGATGTTTCCGAAGTTGTTTTGGGTGCAGTGGCCGTGCGTCCGTGATTCATCTGTCAAGTGCACATCGCAAGCGAACTCCGAAAGGGCATATACGACAGAACGATGCGCAGGAGTGTAAAAAATATAAGCTCTTGTAGATTAGTGATTAGAAGTTTTAAGACAGTTGCAATCGGAAGTTTCGTGAAGAGTGTTGGGTTTGAAAATGTTGAATAACCAGTTCGCTTTAGTAATATTTTGATTTATTTCTTTTATTGAGCATAGCAGAGAACTACTTACCGCCGCACGTTCTTCCGCTGTGAAGCTATAGGAAATAACTTATACAAAAAGGAAATTTACTATCCCTTCTTGTTGTAAGGATACTGGATGCAAATTAACAACAGCTTGATTTGATTACTTACGATTATTTGAGCAGGTTAATGCAGTGTGGTGGTTAGGACGTTTCCTGACTGAGGTGCGCGAGCGCAGACGATGCATGGCATGCCACCGAATTAGACAGCGATAACAACTTAGAACAGTGTTGCCACTGAAGGCATTCGCAACACCATAAAATATTATTTTATAACCCATGGGTGTTCCAGCTCCTTGAGGACCATTATAAATTAAAGATTTTTTTTGCGTAAACAGAGACCTTTATCCGAACAATTACCTTATTAGTTGTCATAACCCCGTTTTGGATGTATATAATTTCATTAGACAGACATAGTTATCATCGGCTATGAAATCGTTTCAACACAATAAGACGCAGTGTTAATAGTGGTTACAAAAACGAACGTTTATAAATACAAACCAAGGGAACGATGAGTCTAATTTCTATTCCTGAATCACGAACTGTCAAGCTTAGTATGGCATTTATTAACAAACAAAGAAGGTAAAAAAGTTGATAACTTCGGTCAAGAGCTCCCAGACTTTGATACGCGGGAAACGTTTCTCCAAAAAATTCAATACAATTTTATTATCAATGGCAACATCGCCTTCGACTAAGGCGTTCTATTTCTGTACCGCTCCAAGTGACGGCAAGTTACGGTGGATTGCGTGATTTCGTCGGCAATTTCAGATTTGGCGTTTTGTTTGTAAACAAAGTCGGCTTGTTGTGTTTTTGGGGAATCATTGGGATATGTTTTTTTAGGAAATACGCGAACAATATTAAACTGTTTTGAGTTCTTCCTCAAAACAGGCAGGCAATAAATAACCGTTTATTTACAATGATGCGGCTATAATTTCCGATAACTGTTACTATATTTGTGGTATACAGGCCATCAGATATAGACTGAAACGAACGTAGAAAAAGAGCAAAAAAATCGACTATCCACAGAGTAAAACACATCTGCAATTTCTTTAAAGTATAACTTACATACATCTTAAGGATACGTGGATTAATGTCTTGTTCTTACCAGATTCGTAGATTGCGGATATAAAAAACATCATCCTCTGAATATAAACAAGTCGTTTGTTTACTCTTTCATGTTTACCATAAAGCAGGAAAAGAGCCGACATTAGCATAAAAATTGTGTAACTAACCGACATCCAATTTCAAAGTAAACAGCACCTGAAGAATCCTCAAAAGCGAGGCGAATAAATAAAAAAATCACCAATCCATTTCAAATTTGAAAACTCTTCATGAAAGAGCAACAAACAAGACTAAACGCTGAAAGTGTTATTTCAAAGTTTCGACTGAATATTCACGAAATGATAATTCGAGATGAGTTCCAGGCCGAGACGTAGGAGGGAGCGAGAAAGCTAAATATGGACGCACCAACGCGGAGATCCGATTTGATTTCGCGGATGACGAGGACACAAAAGTAAATTTTATAATTGGAAGCCAAAAAGGGTTTTTCCGTTGACGGGATGATTCATTTGCCGGTTTAATTGGCTGCTTATCTGGCGAAAAACGTTTGCGATTTTTATCTGCGCCTCGACAAAATGATTTAAGATTTCCAGGATTTTTGTAACATTGTGAATTGCCGACGTGATTCAGTGCCTCAAGAAAAGCTTTCCGATTTTTTATATTTACCGGATTAACCATTTCCGATGTCACAAAATACCTACTTAGAATCCCGCATTATAGGTACTCTATACGCATTCAATCGTAATAACCTACCTGCATTTTTCGAGTAACATTAACCACATCATTCTTCATGATTCATGAAACACTGGCATGAGTCACGCTTTATTTCAATAACAGAACGAGCAGTGTCATAATTTTGACTGACAGTGAACAGTAGACAAGGTGTGTCACAAATTTTTTGTGAAGTTATTTTTCAGCTAAACGTAGACAATGCCCAACTTGAATACGTGAAAAGATATAGTGACAATGAGTTACGAACACCAGAATATTATGAAATTGCGGTTCTAAATGTAATTATTGACATTCAATGTCATTGCACAAATTATATCAAGCAATTATCTTTGCTGTAGGAAGTGTTACAGTTAATGCTTTTCAAACAAAGGTCAGCGAAATAAAACGGCAATCAAAAACTAAAGTTTGCCATTATGTTTGAAATAACAAAATCAAGGAAGTAACGGCGCGAAATAATTGCAAATTAAACGCACTGTTCGCCGACTTTGATCTTCAACCGTCGATTAGGGAATTCAGTCAGAAATGGATAAAGTTTTTTAATTATCTCCCTTTGAGGAGATAGCTTAATCCTTTCGAAAATGTTCATACAACAGCAAACACTTTGCGCTTGTAAAAACAACATTTTTAGCTTCGACATCCTTGACAATTCTTCAGCAAGTTAGTATCAGTAAAAGAAAATTATTGACGACATGCAGTAAAGTTTCTATCAAGCACAATTTCCTCTTGATTCCACAAGGCTCCGACTCTAACGCAATGGTAGGACGAGAACATAATTAATATCTTTGAAAAGGGCCAATTAATTGTTAGATTACGTTATAGCAATCAAAACAACAATTCGCCAGCGACCCGAACGCTTGATTGAAGAGGAAAGCGGTATTCCACCAACAATGGAAAGGAAAAGGCTGACGAAAAACACCATTATTACATTATGAGCGCCTTGTTAAAATCAGTCACACAAATTAATTGGATTTCACGCCACCGATCAACCATCGCACTCTGACGGTCTGACAGCGACTGACATTTCATAGGAATCCTCTGACAGAGAAGACGAATAAGGATAAAATCTAAGCTGGAGACAGTGAGTGACCACAATGGTTGATAATACATTCAATCTTTTGACAAAAGACTACATTAGTTTCCAAACCATAACGGAGTTAAACCCAGCTAAACCCTTTTTGAATGCCCCAAATAGGGTTGTTTCTATGTCCACTTTCGATGGCTCAAATAAGTATCTGTACTTGTCTCCTGAGACATCTGACAGCGCGTCTCAAGACAATGTGACATGAAAGTAAAGTATCACTCAAATGTAAAAGATAAAACAAGCCATATTTTTTTATGTGGCCAATCGAAAGAATGGAAAAAAGAATAATAGTTCCTTTTTATAGTATCCTGAATCAGACTTTATTCAATCTTGGAATCACTTTTTAAAAAGAACGCGTTGGAATTTACAACATCAAGTCGCAGAATTTGAAACTTAAGGGAACCGTACGTTCACCACAGCGCGTAAAACTATCAAAAGATGGCCAATTATGTTTTTAGTTCAAAAGGATCACTAGCGTTGTTATTCAATTAATTTGCTCAACGGCTCGTTGAATAAATCAAAATCCAATCCAGATTAGTTTAAAACCAGATCTGACCCGTTTGTGAAAATTAATTAATTGATCGAAACCGACATTCACGCGGCCGTTCCGTTAATGAAACGGCCCTCTGGATTTCGACTTAGTTACTGTTTAGAATAAAGCCTGTGTCACACAAGCGCGGGGCATTTGCGGGGCACACGATCATCACGCCCCGCGTTCACCGGGCGCGGCACGCGAACAACCCGCTAACAAAGCTGATTGATTGAGAGCAATGCCACACGATGCGGTGCGGCGTCGGCGCGGCGCTTGAGCGGTGCCGCTCCGGATTTCTACATATAAAAATGTATGGTACCTATGGCACACAGCGCCGTCCAGTGCGCTCCGGTGCTTCACCGCATTTGCACCGAAATGGAGACGAGGGGTGGAGGCGTGTAAGAATTGCGTTTTGTGGCACCGGAGCAGCACCGCTCAGTTGTGTCGTCGGAATGGGGCCAACTGGGCCAACCCTTCTCTTCCGTTGCCGCTACGGTGCCGCAAAACGTTGCGTCACCGTTGCGGCGCGGCACACACAGTGTGGCAGGTAGTCCAGCGAGATGACCTGTGGTGCGGCGCCGCACCGCATAGTGTGGCATTGCTCTGAGGGAACGTGCTGAGCGCGGTGCACACGCGATGCTAGCGCCAAGAACCCAAGGAGCCGAGTGTTGCTAGTGTGGCAGGGCGCCCCAGCCTCGCCCCACGGGTCATTGAAGAGCACGCCACGCGAACGCCCCGCCTGTGTGACGGAGGCTTAAGGGGTTTCGGTACATCTCTTTCAAGGGTCGTTACGTCATAAATGGCATTGAGGCCGCCGAGGCGAAACCGTGACTAAACCTATTGGTCACAATCACATTGAGACAAATGTCTAATATTCCTGTAGTGAACATTTCACACAAGGTATAGCCTTCTCCACTGAGAGCGGAGCTAGTTAATTCTTAACTTGACTGCTTACCAATTTGCGATTTTCAGTTTTTTTTTTCTTTAACTATTAACATAGTTCCATGCCAAATTTTATAACAGTAGGTCAACGAGAAGTATCTTATAGATTTTGGTGCCTTGACGAGTATAAAGCAAATAAGAAATATCTTTTGACAGCGTAGACTTAGACGTTTGATTTCTCAGTAGGTATTTGGTATCGATTTCAATTTAATACCTTTTACGCGCTGAAAAAAGGGTCTTGAAAGACAGACGAACAACGAAGTGATTCAATATAATTTCTGTACGAAGTTCCTTCAATAAATATAAGAAATAACTGTAGAAAATTTAGGACACTCCGACTACAGAACTTTTCACTTCATCAGACTAAAGTTTCCTGAAGGTTGTTATTTTTATAGACAGTCTAACTTTGGGCCAAAAATGTTTACACTTTTATTGAAACAGCTAGATGTAGTTCATTACAGATAAGTAACATTCAATCAGTCAGTCGTAATTTTGAAAAAAATGTGGCCGACGATCTCTTTGCCACATTAAAAGCAGACTGGCTTTCTGGTACAATACTTATTACCAGATGGTGCGCTTAAAAGAAGTAACATGGCCGCATTTTCACTGAATTGGGACATATTTTAAACGCAATGGCCCAAGAGGCAGTTCATCTCAGGACTCGAGGGTCTAGCGATCGTGATACCCACTTGGAAGAGAAAATCTGAGGACTTTGTAAAAGTTACAGCCAAAAAGGGTTCAGTTAATGGATATTGTGATGTAACTCGATGTTCTAATTACCTTTTAAATTAGCAAGGACACATGGACAAGGATGGAATAGAATACAGGAAAACTCCAATTATAAAATGGCTGTAATTCCACATTGCTCATGACGTTAACAACCGTGGCCGATTACGCGAATCCGTGCGAAACCAGCATTTCACAGGAATTTTAACTGACAATGAAACGATGCAGAAAACTAAGAGAAATTTTAAAGCTAACGCCGTATAGAATGTTAAACGTGAACTAGCAAATCCTCGCCCGTGTAGACAATGTAAATGAGGGAAAATTATAATCCTGTTTGATCTTGTCAACGAAACAAAACAAATATTCCCGTGGAAGCCTAAAGGGACCTTCGACCCTTACCCTCCTTGAGCTACTTTGTAACAAATAGATTTTTGGCTTTAAAGATTTCCAGGCCGAATTAGGGCTAATGTCCTGTGCCCGGACTCATTGCGGGTTCGCCCAAAAATCCCGTTTTAACGTAAATTATTTGGCCTTTCGCAAAGTAGCAATGTCTATTATCTATATCGATGACGTGGAACCAGCTGCTCGTACTATATTTCTAATTATTATACGATACAATAGAAATGTGTCTGTTCAAATGTTCTCACCGAACCGATTCCATGTCCATGCCAAATATTCCGATTCAGAGAGCACATAAAAATGTGGCAATTTGGTTTCGTTTTGATACTCGCGGGAATACAACTTTTCACTACAAAATATACTATGTCAATCTAGATAGCAATCTATCTCCATTCCATATTTAATCCAAATCCTTTCAACCATTGGTGATTGTACCGTAGTTAAATTGGTAACTCAAGTTTCACCGGAGAAATATCCACCAGATCTACGGCAAGCAGGTAACGGTAGAAAGAGACGCCAATATTTTTACGCCAATGTTCGGGAGTGGACTCTTGGTACGTAGTACTATTACTTATTCTGTGTAGTCAAGTGGCGGTATGTCTTACTATTACATAGTCTGTGAGATTGTGAGTAGCATGTACAGCTTCTATTGGTAGGCACTTAAATCACCGATTATCCTCGAAATCAATGCCCTGATAAATGTCTATCCGAGTGTGAAACGAGGCCTGTGCCCGCAACCGCAGCCACACGATCTAGAACACGACAGTTTTAACACGAACTTGTTTATCCATGTACTTAAAGACACTATGTTTATCCAAGGATTTATAAGAGAATTTTAGATTAAACCTAAATAAATAATTAGGTCTCACCATGTAATATTATTATTTGCTTTTTTCCAGTATTAGCATTTTGTGTTTATTGTAGCCTCTCTTTATATTAGTGTTTCCTTAACTCTCCATCGTGTTTCTAATTTTTGGTATTTCGTATTTTTGTGCAATAGTGTTTGATACAGTTCTCTGAAGATTCGAGTGACACATACAATTTTACTACGGCGTGACATCACAAGCCCCCACTCCAGAAGTTTGATGATCTATACCTTTGTCGATGTTTACTTCTATACTAATATTATAAACCTGAAGAGTTTGTTTGTTTGTTTGAACGCGCTTATCTCAGGATCTACTGGTTCGAATTTAAAAAATATTTTTGTGTTGGATAGACCATTTATCGAGGAAGGCTTTAGGCTATATAACATCACGCTGCGACCAATAGGAGCGAAGGAACACTGCAAAATGTGAAAAAAAAACGGGGGGAAATTACCCAAAGTCACTATTCCACGCGGTCGGAGTCGCGGGCACAGCTAGTATTTGATAAATCAAAAAACACGTGTCTCATATTTTACTATAATCTTACTAACGAACTAATCAGAATGATATATTTTTACCCAGTAAGTAGGTACATATGCGTATTGGTTCAAAGGTACCATCGAACCAATTGATTACTGACCCACCATAGAACCTATTCACAGTGAACGTCATAGTGACATTGCCTTGATTGACAAAGGAAATGTTTAAAACATTTACTGTGACAACGTTCTGCGGTGGGTCAGGAATCAGTTGGTTCGATAGTACCTACCTAACCACATATTTTCTGATTGCTCACTAGTTAGGTATGAAGTTGCGATTCAAAGGGTCACAATGGAACAAGACGCAGCTAAACCAACATGATTACATCCCAAACAATTGAATGACCTGATGATGCAATCCGATGCAACTGTCATTACCACGGTTGCACTATTGTTATTGTACGATTGCCAGACTAAAACGACCTCTGAAGCGTTCCATGCAAAGCAAAATAATGGGTCTTGTTTCAATGGACATATTTAGCACCTGGACCAGTCTGATTTGAGCTCTCAACTAGGGAGAAGAGAGTGAGCTCTCATTTAGAATATTGTCGGCAGGAGGTCTTGTTAAATTGGGTGATGAACACCGTTGATTGTCACACTTGGCCTCTTTCGCAGAAACATGGCAAACTGGTATATACCATTAAGATCGTTATTTTATTCTATTGTTAAGAACGATGAGTACCCACGCTGTTTCCATGTTTGAACAAAACATCAAAATTACTGTTTGTTGAACAGCAGGACATCAATCATTTACAATTTCCATACATACAATCATGCCTGTTCCTAAATGAAGTAGGCAAAGACCACGAAACACAAACAAAACCATAATTATGAGTATTTCATGTTTCGCAGCTACTTCTAGCGTAATTTTAGGTTTTAGTGACAGGTTGCTAACCTGTCACCAGCATACCCAAACCTATTTCCCTAGTCCAGGGTTTCCCAAACTATGGGTCGCGACCTACTGGTGGGTCGCGAGACAATATTAAGTGGGCCCAGCCAATAGATCGGCACACCGAATGACTGAGCCGATGGCCATTGAATAAAGCTATAAAAGTCCTCCCTTTTACTATACGGTGGACATTAAAACTAAATACCGGAATTCATAAATTGGACTTTTCAAACTCTGAAGTTGATGTTGAAGTCAACAGTGAATGTCAACAGTGATGCCGAAACATAGAAAACAATTTCAAGCTTCCAATTGAGACAACTTGCTGGTAGTTTTTTAAATAAGTAATAAAAAAATGTATTAATACTTCGTTTGTTATTTGTAAAGTCCTTTATTCATGGGTCTCAACTTTGTAAACTTGTATTAGGTGGGTCGTAGCCCAGACAACTTTGGGAACCCCTGCCCTAGTCGACATCCACGGAATAAATGGAGAGATGTTATTCTAGACCCGACACCGGTAAAATTTCCATAACGACCGTTAAATATCAAACGCATACGACAACGCGTCAACCCCCGAAATTAATCGAAAAGCTGTCATTAACCCAGATTTATTATTAAAACATTTTCTGTATCCCATTTCCCGGCTTTTCGTGTTCACTGACTGTATGCCGAAATTTCCAGTCGACGTGTTAATTTGCACGTGCATTAAAAAGGTTCACCGTGTGGTGCCGGGTTAGAATATCACCTCCCCCTTCCTGTGGGTGTCGTAAGAGGTCGACTCTGGGAAAGGGTTAGTGTATTGTGGGCGATGGGCTAGCAACCTGTCACTGCAATATCACGTTTGACCATCTGTTTACCCTGAAATTGCTAAACGTGGCACTGGATTTTTGAATTCATGTGGTCTGCCTACCCCTCTTGGGAATACAGGCGTGAGAATATGTATTGTTGTATGTATGTATGTATGAAAAAGGTTAATTCTGAAGGTGACAGGCGACTGACGCAAGTTGCCGAACAAAGAATATCGCCAGGATCTTTTGGTCAAAGTTGGTCGGTTCTTAAAAGGGCCGTTTGCCTACATTTGGTCGAGTTGTCTCGACAAATATCCAGAAAAGGCGGGACAGATGGCTCCACGGACGCGGAACAAAAGTTTAATTGAAACAAAAGAATTTGTTCGTGGGCTGCGTTGTGATTTGCGGTTATTATACTGAGTCGTGCATCTATCGCGGACGCCGCTGTTATTCCAAACTGCGTCAACGAACGTTGTCTTTACACCATACTATAGACCGATAGGTACTTAAAAGATGGTAAACAATCTTGACGTGTCTTTTTATTTAACAACACTTTATAAATCAAAATCTTTACATTTTACAATTTAGGTATGAAAAAATCATTTACTTTCATAATTGAATTGTATAGTGTAACGATTTTCATTTTTAGACTGTGTATTTCAATAAAAAGACATGTCAAGATTGTTTACCATCTTTTAAGTACCTAAAGGTCTAAAGTATAGATAGTCCGCCAACCGCCGGGACCTATGGTCTATTTTTTTTTAAATCTCAGATATTATACATTAAACTACCGTCAGACTCACTCATGTTGAAAAATTATCGGATAACTCACGTTTAATAAGTTAGAGTTATCCGATAATTTTTCAAAATCTCAGATACTAAAATTAAAATTACATGACCAGTGTTGCCTGTATTTTGCAATTCTAAATTAATGCTGAGCCTTATCAAAAGCAAACGACACATTACTTTTAGTATCGATTTTTGTAGATGAGTTCTCACAAAATAATCTAACAACGTCGAAATTTTGTTGATTATTTGTCAAATTTTTGTTATATAACACGGACAAAAAGCACTTCTATCCAGAGTTAGATCGATTGGAGATCACCACTAATCACTATTTTTGAATTTGACAGCTCGCTGAATGCGGCTGACTGCCGCTTTAGCATGTACCGTGCAGAGAACATATCGGTGTAATATCCGCTTTAAAAACATTTCGATGTAAAATACTAACACGGTGTTGATGATTTTTATTTCGTATTCCAAAGATGCTATGTCGTTATTGCAAACCGTAAATCGAAGATATGCCGTAGGGATATGTTAAAAATTTAAAGAAGTAGGTAATAACCCCAATAAATATTTGAATATGCGCCACAGAACGCGCTGCGGTGATTTTTAAGGTTCCGTACCTCTAAAGGATGAGGGTGCCGTTATAGGGCCGCACCTTTGTTTATCACTCTGTTAGGATTAGGACCTTCTTTCTCAGGGACTAAAGACCTTTTTCCTCAGGCAATTTAATCGAGCTGTGAAAAAATAAAAATACAAAAAACACATACTTTTTTTGTTCCCAAATGGAGTAAGTCGAGCACACGGAACTTAACATAGACAAATCCATGACTATTTCCAGTTTTGAAAAAGCGATGCGCGAACTTACCCTCCAAGATTTAAAATCTTGCCAAATTTTGGAAGATTTCACAGACTGTATCACAAGAAAAGAATACAAACTTATGTTTGTGTCCTAATCAATACCGGGACAAAGGAAAAGTTAAGTTTGTATCTCAATCTGTTATCCACGATACCTGAATGTTACTTTTTCTTTTGATAACGACTAATTTAGTCAAATACACATAGATAGGCAAGGAAGGAACCCTTCTTGCACAAGTCCGACACGCACTTACCCAGTTTTTATCACACGAATTTAACAGCAAATGTTAAGTTTCGTCCTTTACAAATTCAAATGTGTGTCAAGCTCACTTGGCAAAGAATGTCGATAATTATCTTCAATCTGTAACGGAATCTGACTTTAAAGCAACCTTGCAGTTTATGGCCAGGTAAAAACGAGTTATTGCGGCGACAAGAGACATAGGGCTAGTAATCTTTATAGTATGTACCTTGTAAGATTATTACAGTTGGATTTCATTACAGTTTCCATGCCGTAGGTGTCGAACTTTTCTATTTGGGGCAGCGCAGACAACAAACATTTGTGCGATCGAGTCTGCGGCGCAATAAAAACTCTGAATGGAAACTCTGTGCACAAAAGTCTGTCGTCTGCGCTGCCCCTTTCTTTCTGGGGTGTTGTAAGAGGCTACTAAGACCTTCTTCCACGGATGGTTTTTAGCCGTAAAAAACTACGGTTAATTAACCGTGTGTAGACACGGTCGTCAGTGTTGTATGGATCACTATGGACGCTTGTTGACGGCGCCGGGGCGTAGTTCTGCCGTGTCTATAAGGACTATAGGTCAAGGTACGTTTTAGGCGTCAGGCTAGCAACCGGTTACTATTACAGCTCTTTTGTCTGATTTACATACATGCGGCATAAAATCACGCCTGTCCCCAAAATAGGGTAGGCGGAGCATATGAAATATGACACAAGAAACCATGACAATTTATGTTTCGTAGAGAAAGAAGTTTAAGTTTAAAACCTAAAAATATGCTAGTACCTACGAGACGTGGATCATGGTTTTGACTAAAAAACTGTAGGGTTTCGTGTGCTCAAGATACATCATCTCAGAATACAGGCGTTTTGTATGTGTGTATAATTTCACTGCTTTTTGCACCCAACTCTCGCTTGCCAGGACGCCGGTTGTCTCGATCTACTGGCACAGTAACGTTGTGACATAATAACCGGTTTCGTAGGGTGCGAATCAATAGGACGTATATGTTGACGACATGATAACATTGCACATTGGACATTGGGCAAGTTGGAGAAAAGATGGTACCAAGACAACACGACTCAAAAGAGTCCAATTTTCGATAAAATACCGCGGCCGTTTTATAGTAAGAGAATCACAAATTTCTTCCATTCCGTTATCATTTTTCATACGTAAAATAGAATTAAAATATGGCGTTTATTTTATATTTTTCTCAAATTCGAAGGCCCTCATGATTCTATGTATGGAAAACGTTTACTCAAATTGAGAACTTTTGTAAAATCTACAGCTTCTCAGGACTCAAGGTAACTTGTCAATATAGAACTTAGGCCAAGAGAATCATCAGTTATCTTTAGTCTCGAGTGTTCTTGACTTCAATAGTTACACTGAAATTTGATGAAATGAGGTTAAAACTTACGCACGCGTTAAGTAATTATAATTATGCAGCGATTATCGCCAGAATTTGGGGCTGTAAAGAATAACGAGTAGAATTTCGCATTTAACGAGCATACTGTGCTGATTTCGCTGTAACCAAGTCAGATACCTGACTAACCCAATTGCGTGAAACGAAACGTTTTGGGCGAAACAGGACAGTAAACAGTTTAAATTGCGTTCAACAGAAGAAATCTATCTCGTACAAATGGGGCGGCCCATTTATTTCAACGGCTGAGTGAATTTCTCTTTTCCCGGAAGGCAGATAACTAGATCTAATACATCTCAGTTACATTGCTATTAGGAATCAGCTGCGGCCACTTAGCCAATTGGTAATCAATAATCATGGGATATTAGTCTTTTGAAGCAGTTTATCCGTGTGGTGTCAGATTTAGAACACCTCATTTGTTCCGTGCATGTCATAAGGAGTGATCGGATCTAGGATGCAATTTCCCGGGGTTTAAGTCTAAAATATTAAGGTGGATATGACTGACAATCCCGCGATTTTTTTGTTATTTTATTACATACATACATACATATTCTCACGCCTGTATTTCCAAGAGGGGTAGGCAGAGCACATGAATTCAAAAATCCAGTGCCACGTTTAGCAAATTCAGGGTAACCAGATGGTTAAACGTGATATTATAGTGACAGGTTGCTAGCCCATCGCCCACAATACACTAACTCTTTCCCAGAGTCGACTCTTACGACACCCACGGGAAGAAAGGGGGAGGTGCTATTCTAACCCGGCACCACACGGGTAATTTATTTGTTATTTTATTATCATTACAAAATTGTATCTAATATCTTGTTTGTTTTATTTGTTTCAGAAAGTAGTAACTCCTTTATGTATATGTCACCGGAAAATAACACAATCCGTAAGTTTATAAATTACCTAAAAAAAAACAGGAAATTTATAAACTTCCGTAAGATTCCAAACGACAGACAAATTGTATTATTTTACGGCCGCATTTTCGTAAAATAATCAATTTACGTTAGGTTAGGTTAGATTATGTTACTTTAGATCAGATTAGGTTTAGTTAATAAGTAATATGTTAGATTAGGTTGGATTATATTAAATTTTGCAAAAATGTGGGCGTAAAAACATTTTTTGTCTCCCGTTTGGAATCTTACGAAAGTTTATAAACTTCCTAGGAAATTTATAAACATACGGAATGTGTTATTTTCCGGTGACATATACAAAAGATTTCTGTTGATAGAAGTTATGAAATGTGTTTTTAAAGTTAGATACATATGTGCATGTCAAATAAATGACCCTATAGCAAGCATTTTCATTTTGTTTATTTAGTGTAATCCTCCAAAAACTTGTTATTTGCAATAGCCCACTATCCAAAATCCCGGGAATCCCGAGGCACATCCACGATAAGCATACATACGATAGTCATTCACCCCAAATTGCATCCTAGATCCGATCACTGGTCACAAGAAACGACTAAGGAAGGAAAAGGTACATTTTAGGCAACAGGCTAGCAACCTTATAACCTAAAAAAATGTGTTAGTGGCCGTGAAACGTGAAATAATCATGTTTTGTCTATGTCTGCCTACCATTTTGGAATACAAGCGTAATTAATGTAAGTAAGTACTTCAGTATCGCCCAATTCTTCACATGAGCCCGTATATTATATACACATGTATACGATGACGTCACGCGCCCCAGATGTGTAGATAGCATTGTTTGTAGCCGCATTTACGGCTTTGGCTGGATGCGAGGAGCTTAAGACCGCAAAGAAAAAAAAAGCCCGGCCATTGCCCTGGGCTTGTAGGGAATAGTAAGCGCGCCATTAGCGTACAAGGATAATCAATCCGATGCACTTATCGTAATCGGTTGGAGGTAATTCCTGGGAAAGTAAACACCGAAAAGGGTGTTTGTTTAATTCAAAACCAGCAGTTCAAGTGAAGAAACAAAATAGTTTGGACAATACGAGGCCGCGTGATGTTTTTCCAAAGTAAATCGCTTACAAAGTCTTTGTTCGATGGAACGCTTAAGAGCTCGTTCCCACTATGGCCCTGCGCAGACGACAGACTATCCGCGACGGACTTTTTAGTCTGTGAAAATAGAACCTATGAAATTATATGGATTAACGCACACGACGCGCAAAAAGTCCGGCGCACAATGCATATTGCATACAATCCATGCAAACTTTTTGTGCGCCGCAGACTCGATCGCGCAAAAAGGCTGTCGTCTGCGCTGCCCCTATGTCGGATGCCGGGCCGATTTTTAGTCGGGTGTCGTAGCATTTTACTTGAACCTGTTCACACACGAATGACAATGATTTCGTGTTGGATGCGACACAATATCGTGCGTTTTGCCAGCCCACACGTAGGAAAAAAATCGTGTCGACCGCGCTGTTCACATATCGGATGTCGGGCCGTCCATCGTGTTCGTGTACAGAAACCGCGTTTGAACTGTCGAACTGTCAAATAGCACCAGCTGCGGTCGAAGCTGACAGCCGACTAGTGTGAACGGCACCGACACTCGATTAAAAATCGTCCCGACAGTCGACCAGTGTGAACAAAGGTGCCGACACCCAAAAAAATCGTCCCGACATCAGACTAGTGTGAACAGAGGAGCCGAAATCCGTTTAAAAACCGTCCCGACAGCCAACCAGTGCGTACAGAGGCGCCGAAACCGATAAAAAATCGTCCTATCATCCGACATAGTGGGAACGAGCTCTAATCGAGATGTTTAGGACTCGGTTATTCCACACGTAAACGAATTAGCTGAAGCCTTAATTACAGGTTTTTGTTCATATGATTTGCTATGAGTCGTAGAGTTATGAGCGTCATTTGAATAGTAATAGGGGATATGACGTAAGTTTTGGCTGAAGTTGAAGGTTGAGCTTTGTTATCAGTCAGGCAGACACTTGCGTAGCCACCGTTGTTCAACTGACTTGCCAAGCCTTTAGATATTGTTGTAGGATTACAATTTCTTGTTGACGTCGAGGAAAATTTAAAGCTTCTAAGTAGGTCGTCAATTTTTAAGTAAATAAAACGAAATCTTTACTATCTTAACTAATATTATAAGTCAGAAAGTGAGTTTGTTTGTTTGTTTATTTGTTTGTTTGTTTGTTCCGCTTTCACGCCGTAACTACTGAACCGATTGCTTTGAAATTTTGCAGACATAAAGATAGAAGTCCGGATTAAATAATAGGGTACTTTTTATCCCCGAAAAAATTGATGTTGCCGAGGGAAAACAAAAATATAGTTTGCTTGATAGATCGATATCAATCGATAGATGTGATGATAGATCGATGGCGCTGTGTGTTGTTTGAAACGAGAAGTTTTCTTATAGTTGTAATATAAATAAATCCGCAATATAACTGAGTTCCACGCGGGCGAAGCCGCGGGCGGAAAGCTAGTATAATATAACTGAAATATGTTTCAATCGGTATCCGAATATCAAGCGTGATTGTGGGTATTCGATTCCCCCAAGGTGGAAAACTGTTCTTAATGCCCGTACTACGTCTGTGGTCGATGTGAACGTGCCTTTAGTTAGAAACATATTGTGTGTATTATGTGCTACCCGACTTTTGACGACAATAATTAATGTGATGACGAAATGGAGGGTAGTTGTGAGCCAGTGTCAGTCGAGCAGTTGCGTGGAAAGAGCGATGGCGCATTGGCGTATCGCTGTGATGATGGGTCACGAGTTAGCCCGAAACATGTCGAGCTAATCTCGATACAAATACGTGAGTGTATCCGCTTTATTTCATTATGAGAGAGAATGGATAGTGGATATTAACCATTATGAGCCCTAGTTCGCACCGAGTTTATGGCAGTTTTCACGAAGGTAGAATCAAAAGTCAAAATATGGACTTGACAACAATATTAATGATAATGAGATACCTACAATAGACTCTGTATTCTTTCAGTTGCATGGCATAGCTCCCTTTACCATAAACCTAAAACAAAGTAAAAATTAGTCATAAGCGTCATATCACTCACACCCCAAAGGCAGGGGTGTTAAAATAAACATAACAGATGTATCAGTGCTACTGTTGACAAGAAAAATAAAGTCATGTCAGGGCTACTTTGTCTTTGTCGTTTTTGAGATTAACTGATGATGTGTTAAGATGAAATCTCAGGGCTGGATGGAAATGTTTTAGGTAGTTTGATAAATGTACTTTTTTTTACCAGCCAGCATGAGATATTTATTAAGTTGTTGAACCATGAAAAAACAATTCTTTGCGACTGAAGGTGGTGCCATTTTAGTTGCAATAATACAGGAAGAAAAAGAATAGGTTTGGGTATGTCAGTACTGACTTTTGTTAGTAGTGACTGTACCAAGTCTACAGCAGATCTTTACAATAAAGTAACTAGGTTTCTTGAATGTGTAAAAGCTGCTAAAAGCTATAAAAATATATTTTTAACCAGAAAGTTCCCTGTGTTACGTGTAACGGGTTCACAATTACACTTCTCCTTTTGATGCATTTCTTCTGTGGATGTTGTAAGAAGCAACCTTTTATTTAATTTTAAATCAAAATGTAATAATTTTGTTTATGTCTGTTGACAAAATTAGTATTTATCATTTAAGGTTTTATAATTCAGCTGATTTCTGTTCTTCATACTAGAAAGGATCAAAGCATAAAAATCTCAAAACTTATTTTGTCAACAGGCAAGAATAAATACTTTAAATTAAAATGGACCTTGAAATGAACTTGAAATGCAACTCTTATAAAAATTTAAACAAGTATATTATACCAGACGGATGTACAGCTCGGTCTATGGCATTAAATTGATGGTTACAGTTATAATAACTACCTATTATGAGCTGAGTACCTACCTACAACTTTAAATACTTGTTTACTTACACTAGTTATATAAATAAATTCTGCTTTTAAGAAGACTACGAATGAAAAGTATCAGCCACGGTGGAGGGCACTGAATCATTTCTCTGGAATGTTTTAACAGTAAGTTTCAGAACTACCTATAAACTTAGGAAAATAATATGGCACTAACAGGAATTGGATGTTGTTTAAATAACAGAGATAATATTCTATAGTGGCATGTTGTAAATTTCTTAACCAAAAGAAGTCCCGTTTAAGTTAAAAAAAAATTGAGACAGCACATGCTCACTTGATGTGTTCT
>BHDV01011955.1:453907-464728 GCA_005406045.1 Adoxophyes honmai
AGTGAAAAAGAAGGCCGGCGCTTCATAATTCTGTTTAGGATTAGGAACCGGTCGATGTTGTTTTGCAATTTGATGCTGGTCCTGATACATGTGTGCCTCTTTAAGTTGATACTGATAAGACGTGTGTGTAGGCGCTGGTTCGTTGTGTATGTAGGCTCTGAAGCCGTTGATGGGGTCGGCGTTGTATTTGACGGTGCGGCGGGTGCCGTCAGGGTCGACGACGGAGTAGGCGCCGCTCACGACGTCCCCGAGCCGCACCTCGTGCTGGCTCTTCACATCACCCGTGCTTGGGTCCTCGATGTCGTACGAGTATTTGTACTCGCTGCCAGTTGGTGGAGGGGCCGTCACTATGATCCCCATGGCGGCCATCGGGAGAAGTAGCACCTGTGGGTGAACGGTACTTGTAATTGGGTTAAAGTACTCTATGGCGTTAACCGTAACCAGCCGGCTTAGCACCACAAATCACGAGTATATCCATCACTGGTCAGTGGTCACTGTCTAAGTAGAGACGTCGGAAAGTGACAGGTAGTCTCGCGCGTGTTGCTGTGCTAGGCTTACTGACTACCTTAGTTGCCTACGACATCCACGGAAGAAATGGAGAGATGATATTCTAACACAACAGCATACATGTCCAAAAAAGAGGTTAAAAGCTTCATTGTTAGTTTAGGTGGCACTTCAAATGTCTGGTTCCTGATGCTTAGTGAAGTCACGTTGATCAAATCAACATATAATTAAATTTAATACTAATGATTGGATTAATTAAGACTATGCAAGTTACTGGTTTACCCCGAGCGCGTGCATGGTGGCTCCTCGACAATGGGCTGTAAGCCGCGGCGCGCTGCAAGCGTATTTATAGCACTGCCTTGCATTCACTCGAATGGCCGGCATCGGTATTGCCAACCTAGGAACTGTCGCACGAACATAGAACTTTTAAGTTTGGCGCTTGCGCAAGTAATTAGCAGAGCAGAGCTTTTCAAACTGTGCGACGCTCTTTATCCGAGTACCGTGGGAAGCTTCAATCAAAGCTTGTACTAACGTCGCTGAGGCGTAGCTCTAATCTTACAGGATTGTTACTTTAAGGGGCAGCGCAGATGACAGACTTTTTGTACGATCGAGTCTGCGGCGCACTATAAGTCTGCGTGGATTGTAGCACTATGCGCCGGACTTTTTGCGCGTCGTGTGAGTTACTGCATATAATTCCATAGGTTCTATTTTGACAGACTAAAAAGTCATGGATAGTCTGTCGTCTGCGCAGGGCTTAAATGTTAATTTTTTTTTATTTCGTTTCAAAGTGCGTCAAAAATGATGGATGATTGGGTAACAAAACGAGAAAAGTAGCCAGTGTATGTTTGTTCATTTCCGAATCAGAGGCTAAACGGTGCAGTTGAAATGTCTGTCTGTAAATACTGTTTTTCTTAGGAACCCTGTGATATGTAAAATTGATACCAAATAGGGTCTGCGGTCCAAAAGCTGGACATGGCCGTTTATGTGCATTTTCCATTCATTTTCAAAAGTGCTCAAAACCCTGAAGGCACTTCCCTTAGACTTGAAGTGTCCCTTTAACTTGCAATCATATTTGTAATACGAATAAGAAAAGAACCAAAATTCGCATCAGTGCATCACAAAGAAAAACTTTTGCGATTACAAATTTATTCTTCGTCTGGTGTCGATGTCGATGTATGGTGACAGTGTCAGAGATTTTTTTTTGTGTCACAATCTACCATCACTACTGCCGGTATCTACTAGTAGATATGTTTTTTGCTGGACTACGACTAATATGGATAATGGTACGGAATCCTTCGTGCGCGAATCCAACTAATTCGGGGTAGCACAGAAAAGATAGCACACATACCAATTTATAGCTTTCTACATTGAAAATTACGGAATCCTCCACAAAATTCCACCCCTCACTTTAGGGAAAAGGGGAGTTTTGGAGAGACAAAAAGTAGCCTATGTCACTCTCCATGCCCTAAACTATCTCTACATAAAAAAATCACGTCAATTCATCGCTCCGTTTAGCCGTGAAAGACGGACAAACAAACAAACAAACACACTTTCACATTTATATATTAGTATTTATACGGATTACCAGAAATTAAAGTTTATCCTACGTAAAAAGTAAAGTAAGTTACTATGTTTTTGATGACACTAAATAATTTATTTTGATTCGGCAAAAGTTTGAGCACCAAAAGAAATGTGCGTGAACTATACTAGCCACATGTCTATTTGTTATTCTAATAATCTAGATTCAATGCCACAATAAAATGTCTCAACTTGAACTTACAAAATGACTAAGGCTGCATTAAACCAAACGAGGACAAAATTTTGTCTAGAAATATGTGATAAATCACTCTTTACTCGCGAGTAAATCATTTTTTCACGTGAAAAAAGCGGATGTCACTGACCTATTATCAAGACTGCATTGTTTTTGTTTGTTTAAATCGACACTTAAAGCTCAACTGAACCGAAATACATTTTAATGTTGGAATAAAGTCACTGGTCCCGGCATCTAATGTGGCAAGCCTTTAAGTAGCCAGGTACGTGAACTTACCTCAACCCCGTTAAATCTTGCCAAGTGGACTTCAGGGACTGTATTTAATCGATAAATTGATTTACTCGAGAGGAAATTTAATAGTCACTTATCCCAATACTAAATTACATTATTCTCGTTAGGTGGAATCCCTCTAAAAAGTATGAAAAACTTGCAAACATTTTATAGAGCGTGCGATTTTGAGAACCACGCAAACCAATCCTTACTGATATTATAAGTCAGAAAGTGAGTTTGTTTGTGTTTGTTTGTTTGTTTGTTTGTTCCGCTTTCACGCCGTAACTACTGAACCGATTGCTTTGAAATTTTGCAGACATAAAGATAGAAGTCCGGATTAAATAATAGGATACTTTTTATCCTGGAAAAAAAATGATATTCCCGAGAGAAAACAAAAATATAGTTTGCTTGATAGATCGATATCGATCGATAGATGATAGATCGATGGCGCTGTGTGTCGTTTGAAACGAGAAGTTTTTTTATAGTTGTGCTTTATACCGCAATATAACCGAGTTCCACGCGGGCGAAGCCGCGGGCGGAAAGCTAGTCGTTAATAAAATGGAATTAAAGATTTTTCCCATTTAAGTATGCAACTTTGGATTGACTCGCAAAGTAACATTATTATAATTATTACATACCTACGTTGTTTCAGTCCCCGGCATCTAAACTTGGTAAGGTTTTAAGTATTGGGCTAAGTTTGCGCATCGCTTTACCACGGAAAAAGCTACTGCTCTTTACGCGCGACCTCTTGACGCGCCCGATGATGGGTCCCGAATTCGTCTGAAACATGTCGAGCTAGTCTCGATATAAAGACGCGTGTTTCCGTTTTATTTCACTAGCCGTGAGTGTTTAATGTTTAAGAAAATCATTGTACAAAATAAAAATTTTATCAGATACAAAAGACATCAACGGGCAAATTCTTACAAGCTGAAACTTAGAGGAATCTGGGTCGAACTCGGTGCTAACTCCATAATTAAAACATTATTTCATAAGATAATAATAAAACTAAGGTTTTCTTCGATTCTACTGTCAATATCAATTATACGCGGCAGTTGGCGTATTACTAGGTAAGTAACAAGCGCTTCGCAGCCATTCCGCTAGACAATAAACCAGGTTCTGATGACCTAAAAAATGGCGGGATAACTAGCTACACTCCGGAAAAGACAGCGGCGGCTTTAAGTGTCTTAAAAAGCTTCTTAGTTGTCTGATAGTGAAGTTTAGAAGGCAACTAATTTGTAAGTCACTAGAATGTTATCACAATAAACGAAAAACATATTTCCTTTGTCAATTGGGTCAGGAATCATTGGTTCTATTGGTTCTATCATACCTACATGCTGCGACCGCTTCGCTTTGTAAAGAGTGTAGGTACCAAAGAAGTAGAAAAAAAAGTGTAACTGAAAATACTGGACATAATAACATTATTAACAAGTTGAGATTATTAGTATCAACTGTCAAAACAAAACCAAAAATTAATTTGTGTAAGTAAGCGTGAAACTTGAAGTAGATCAAAATTATTTTTATTCTTAGATTGTTACGTACATTTATATTCGATGCAGATTGCTACGCATCCGCTTTTGCTTAATGATTAATGACTCGAGTAAAGACGAAATTAATTTCATTTGAAATTAAGGTCCATGTGACGATGTGCAAAAAACAAAACTAGATCAAACATGACCAAATCATTAGGCCAGTGCCACAAGTCATCGAATTATGCAAACAAAATTTTATTTGTAGAGTCAGAGCAATCTTTTAAATATAAGGACTGCGATTAGAGCACTAGTTAAAGATTTTCTAATATAGCAGCATTCTATAAAGTCATGCCGCTACGTCACTCAGTCATATGCCGTAAGCTCGGGTAACCTTGCTCCTACCAGTGGGATGTGTGAATTCTTAATTTTCCAGGAGAGATGAAATAATATTTTATGTGAAAATAAAAATATGTGTGTAAAGGTTATCAAATCAAACCTTATACATTTAAATATACATAAAAAGGAAAAAGATAGATACTTAGGTAAGTATGTCAGATTCGGTGAGCTATGATTACGACAATTTTTTAACGGTTATGTTAATAATTCAATTTGGTCGGATCTTCACATCCGAGTCGAGAAGTATATTAATTGAAACTTGTCGTGTTAAGAGCTGTTAAGGCGACTACCACACCTAAACGCGAGAAGACCACGTATCATGTACATCTACTAAAGCAAATCAATAGATTTTTCTGCACAATAACCTACTTCCGTGGATGCCGTAAGAGGCGACCAAGGAAGTAGGTTGGTTTGCGACAGGCCTGTAACCTGTCACAATAACACCTCTTCCATCGATTTCGATAGTCCTGTGCGTCACGTCATTCTACAAGGTGTCCCAGAAATCAACGACAATTTATAGGCAGCTGATAGGGCTGATATTAGTTTCTGGGTCATGTATAAATGTAGATATGCAACATTACTGATAGCAACCCCTTAATGAATCATACCACCATACCTATGTTCCCAAATGGGGTATGCAGAGCACACAAAACGTGACATTGACAAAACCATGATTATATGAGTATTTCACGCTTCGCAGCCACTTCTCGCATAATTTTAGGTTCAAAAACAGATGGAAGAGGTAAAATAGTGACAGGTCGCTAGCCTGTCGCCTAAAACATACCTATCCCTTTAGCTGGACAGGGTGCGAGTAGAGATACGCGCGAAATAGACTATACCTGTCACTGTCTAACTAGAGACGTCATAAAGTGACCGGTAGACTATCCCGCGCGCGACGCGACTAGAGCGTGTTGCCGTGCTAAGCCTAATAAACCTATTTCCTTAGTCGCCTCTTACGATATCCAAGAAGGAAATGTAGAGGTATTATTCTATCCGGATACCGCACTGGAAATGAAGTCACTACTTAATGAAGTAGTGCACATATTGTAATGTTTGAAACGTAGAGAAGGTAAATAAATAAAATCGCAATTAAGTCCCGCGTACATGTAATTATGAGTGCACATATTGTCGTTAGCCTCTGAATGTTAGTGCCCGCGCTCGCGGAGCCGGGTCCAGGTCAAGCCTAATTTTTACGAGCGCTCTAGATGTGGCAATACGACAGGGTTGGCGCTAAACAGAGTCATCCAAACATAGTGTAGTTTCATCAGACTACACGTAGACCTTCATAGAACTGGTGTTTGACAGACTCATTAGTAAGTTTTTTGTGATAGAACAAAAAATTAAAACTTAAAAATGAAGAACGTCTTCGCTAAGTGATTTAAGCCTGCGATCAGTGAAGAAAAGGCGCAGGCGGAGTTGCTAATGTGTATCTACGTACGCCAAGGAAGACGCTAGCGCTTTGGTAACTTTTACAGTCCCAAGTAAGTCTGATGGCACGAATTTTTGTAGTAGGGGTAAGTTGGACGAACTCACCCCCACTAAAAAAAATCTTGTAATCTAATTTGCCGTGAACTATAATATAGTATTAATCAGATGCTTAATTAATTAGCTTAAGCTATCCACTCTAGATTTTTCACTCATAAAAGTACATGAATTTTAAACAATTTAAAGGTACTCGAAAAAACTCGATTTTTTTTCAAACTTACCTAATTCACGATTATGACAGCCCTTGCACGAAAAATCAGGGCTATGCGCCTACGCAAACTTCTGGTTGTTTGGGCGCGGCCGCATATATGAGCTCATATATCTTTATGTGCTTGATGCAGCGACCCTCGCGTTCAATAAAGAGCCTTATTACTCAGTGCTTGGTTCGCAAATGGGTAATTCTGTGTATCCATTATTGTTACATTAGTGCACTAATTCAAGTCTAATAGAGGTGTTAAAAGCATTGGCAATTACCGTCACGTTGTGTACAGATGAAGATCAAATATAGTAATAAAAAATAAAAAAGTAGAGTGTCTAACTAGGTGCATACAGCAAGCAAGTAAAACAAAAAAATCGATTCCTCTTATTTATTACCTTAATTATAACGTTCAACATTTAACAATTACATAGAACTATACATACTTTTATAAATACGGTCAGGTCACGTTGGCGAACAATCACTTCGAAGGATATAGTGGCGGAAGTCATGTCATTATGTTTTCATATAACCACTTTACTCACCTACAATTATTTCAAAATTTAATGCTCTACCTAATATATTTTTCGCGGGCCAATGTCCACATCACATTAGCAATACCCGAACATCTCTCACAAACAACTAAAAGATGTCTACCTATCAACCAAAAATTGCCTTTCCCCTTATATCCTTACTATCTCAATTGGATCGATATTTATCTGCATTTTAACGTAACTAGAGGTAGGAAATCAAACAGAACTCCACATTATGTAGTTACTATTATGAATCCCACAGCCAAAGAGAACTTTAGTATAAATCCACGTTCTTTCAAGTCAGAAGTGCTTTCGCTGACTAATTTGACTGGGAAGAACGTCAGAATAGGTTAGACTCCACCGCAATCATTTATTAGGAGCGATCGAAGACGTCAAGCAGCAACTTTGGTCACTATGCCAGCATAGAAAACATAAGCTCGTTGAGGACTCACATACGCTATAGCACGTCGCTCGTTGCTCTAGACTTAACACAAGCGAGTATAGCCGCGCGCGGGATAGACTATCTGCCTTTTCTGACCTCTCAAGTTAGACAGTGACAGGTATAGTCAATCTCACGCGCATCTATACACGCGCCTTGCCTGCGGCTCTAGTTACGTTGGTGTTGAAAGTTAGTGGATGTAAGCGGGAGCGACGGCGGCCTTGACGGCGCCGAGGGGCTCCTTGTGTACGACGGCGTTGAACCCGTTGTGGGGGTCCGCGGTGTACTCGACCACGCGGCGCGTGCCGTCGGGCTCCACCAGCGAGTACGAGCCCTGCACCACGTCGCCCTGCCGAGACTCCTGCTGGCTCTTGGAGTCACCTGTGGCGAAATTTGGAGTTCGAGTATTAGACCTAGAACCTAACAACACCACTAAAAGCATTATTTCCGAAATTCAACCAAAAAATTATCTATAATTTAATTACCAGTCAACGCATCCTGTATGTCGTACGCATAGGAGTATTGCGGGTTGGGGTCGTATTCGTCGACGGGGGCGACGCCGGCGACGCGCGCGACGGCCGGCACGGCGTACGGCGCGGCGTACGGCCGCGGCACGGCCAGCGGCGCGGCGTACGGGGCGGCGTACGGCCGCGCGTACCCCAGCGGCGCCACCGGGACGATGCTGGCGGCCTGCTGCCAGCAAAGCGCGGTCAGGGCGAGGACTAAGAACTGCAAAAAAGAGCGTTAAGGTTTCGGCGTATTACTCAGTTCAGTTTGGATCGAAAAAGGTTTTTGTGATATTCTCTCTACGAGATCATTTTAATTCATGTATATTTATTTACAGATTAGGTACTTAAGGTTTTTATACACACATTATAAAAACCTTACCTAGGGTGCCATATCGGTAGCGGGGCAAGACCCAAGTTATTAATGGTTAGGGCTGCAGACTGAGGAAACTCCTGATGTAGCGCGCCGTATCAAGGAGTAAAGCCTTTTGCATCAGACCCTTGAGCCAACCGTCTAGTCTTCTTCTAAGATGCTGATAGAGAGAATAGAGTCTCATTGCTATGAGACCGTTAGCTGAGACGATTATTATTAGCTTAAATATTTCTCACCGCTAAGGGTTCATTTCACCAAACGAGAGTAAGATTAAACTAACCCGCATCAAAATAATCAACAGGAGCTTTCGATATCGTGACTTAGATTTCGCTTGTTCTTAAAGAAATAATAATTAATCACACAAGAAATAAACACATGGTATACCTTCATGTTGCTTGCAGTGCGTTCCAACGAGCTGTGACGTTAAAGGGTGCGCATGCGACAGTTTTATACGCACCGCCGCGCACCGGTCTGTAGGATAGGCAGCCGATAATCGCCCGCCTTACAAAAACCCTTGATTTGTTTCTACGCAGAGGTAGGTGTACCGTTTACTATGTGCTATACTAGCTTGCCCTGCGAGTTTTGCTTCGCTGGATTAAACTTTGATATACATAGGTACAGTCAGGGAATCTGAATGTTTAGCAGGTTGACCGCCTTCATAATTTGTTCGCATTATAGGACAAACTTAACCATGAAGTTCAAATATTGAGTATTTATGTCATGTAATGCAACTGGCTGGAAATAGTAATAAGGCCAATTTTATGCGCGCTCTACACTCGCGACGCGAACACCCGCGAACGCCCGCGAAAGCCGCGAATCGCGAGTGTAGATGTTGTTCACGCCTTGCGTTCGCGCTTGGTTATTATGCGTGAGCCGCTGCGTAAATTCACGCCGTGAATTCACGGCGCGACTTCGCGCCGCGAGTGTAGAGCGGGCTTTAGAAGTATTTCAACCTGCTAAACATCCAATTTCCCTGACTGTATGTAGAGTTAAGTTTTTTTAGCGATGCTCCAATTCACACACTACCAGATTTTTTCTAATTATGATTGCTTTCATTTATGCCGGTAATTATACTTCCTGTTTTATAAAAGGTGCATTTAACCAAACAAGAATGAAATTTCAAATTCAAAATACAAAACTTTATTTATGCACACTTTGATACGTCATATTTCAGTCTACCAGCGCTTCGCAAAGACCATCATTGCCAAGAAGAATGCTTGGCAGAAAACCATTTAAAAAAAACATACTTAGTGTAAAAAATGTGGAGGCAAGATATTTAAGTAAAGGCATCACTGTTCCAAGGGCCAAGCCAACGCGTTGACGCAGGTTTTCATCCCATCACGTCCTGTTCTGAAAGCAGAGCGGTACCGAGGCACCGGTACTGTTGGCATAATAGTCACAATTACTCGCGAATAAATATTTTTACATTCGATCGATTGCGTTTCGAACGGTAGAACGTAGAGACATATAACCTAATTGGTAAGTAGGTATAACGATCAATTTGGAACTTGGGGAAATGTTGACAACATGAAATAAGGTCTGGTTGCCAGCACAGAAATGCGTTCAACAGTAAGTCAGTACATGACGTACCAACAGACAAATTAAGCTTGGTATCTCTCATAATGTTATTAAAAGCTGTTGCAAGTATAATAGGTGCAACAAGGGCCAAGTTTTTGGGTCACAGCTGTGCGTTATCAGCTCGCATGTGATAGTGGTCGCGCCGGCACGAGACCTACACACACATCGTTTAAACATAATGGGACACGAGGCTGATTTTGCGAATCACGCTTGTGGAATGACACCTCGAAATTTGTACCGATTGTGTATAGATAAAAGACAGTCTCCGGCATTTTACTTAGAAAGGTTCTAAGTAGTTGGAAGTTTGCGCATCGCTTTACCACGGAAAAAGCAGTGCCCCACTACAAAAAACATTACCTATACTAGAGACCGATAGGTACTTAAAAGATGGTAAACAATCTTGACGTGTCTTTTTATTTAAACATACACTTTATAAAGAATTGTATATTGTAACGACTTTCATTTTTAGACTGTGTATTTCAATAAAAAGACATGTCAAGATTGTTTACCATCTTTTAAGTATGTACCTATCGGTCTATAGTATAGTTAGATACCGGAGACTACATCATGCGTCCGGACTGCGGCTACTTACCGTACAGTCAAGGAAATTGATTACTGTGCCACTTTGTACCCTTTCACAAGAAATGTCACTGTGACATTTACTACTTACCTTATTACTTTCTACTAATCAAAGCAACATGAAACTCACTATGTAAAGGTTCAAAGTGGCACAGGTATCAATTTTCTTGACTGTAGGTTTACTATTCAGACCCCCAATGATCTCGCATCCCTTCTTCGCCCTAAATGATGCAATCTGCTGCGCTTTCTGTGTTTAGAATAGAGTAATTTTCACGTGTAGATACTTTTTAATCAACTTCAAATAGGAGGTTCTCATGTCGGCTGTATTTTTTACCACTGTGTGGGCAACACTCATTAACCTCTCTGCCTTCTTACGCTGCACTATCAACGCAGAAAATTAACTAGATTCATTAGATTTCTTCGCAATTTTCGAACGATATTTTTACCTCATAGATATGGTTTGTAAAATCAGGCCTATAAATTGTGAAGGACAATCCTACATTGCAAAACTGGCTATGGCAAGTATGTTTATAATCTACTAGCTTTTGCCCGCGGCTTCGCTCGCATTAAATTGGGAATGACACAGAAGAGATCTTAGAATTATTTGAATACGCTGCTGTAGACGATATGTATATTGTATAAATATGTCTTTCAATTTGGAAATAGGATAAAAAGATTCTAGGCAAAAGCTACATAGAAAACATTGATAAATTGCGGAATGC